>CM041776.1:408634491-408871991 GCA_023374045.1 Limonium bicolor | reverse complement strand
TTCCTGAAACCCTGATTCTCGGGCCTTAACCGAAAGTTCCTATTTTTGTGGGATGCTCTTGGAGGTGGTTATTATCTTAGGATAATAAAGCCCAATATTCCCTTAATTAAAAGATATGTCTGGAAGCTGGTAGAAGAACATATATTAACTGGGTTAATTATGTTTGGAAAGAGAAAATGCCTTTCCATGGGAAATTAAGTTTACCTTGGTGAAATTGGATTTCCTTCCCTAAAATATATTATCTGCGAAAGGTTCTCTAAGTTGTTGAGATTTCTTCGGGATATTAGTTGCTAAAGTTTACCTGGGGTAAACCGGTAGCAAATATCTCTCTAAGTGGTTAAGGATTGTTATCCTAACAAACTGAATAACTACTTCCTAAAATTGTGGAAAGAGGTTGAGATATTCTCTCAATTGGATAAGGACAGCTGGGCAGCCTTATCCCCTTTCCTTGTGGGCGGCACCTATTTAGGAGAGGTTGTTAAGATCCTCTCCTTAACAAATAGAGGCGCCACATATATAGGAAGGTAGTTAGGAGGCGGCACCAATGTAGCAAGGTTGTTGAGATCTTCCTTGACTAGCTGATTGGGGCGCCACCTTTATAGGAGTTTGTTGTTAGGCGCCTCCCTTTGTGGGAAGTTGAGGTTTTTAAGCGCCTAACCAACCAGAGAGATAAGGGGGAAGTTTGTTGAGATTTTAAGGAGAGGGAATAAAGGAGTTTGTTTCCCTTATTATCTCAACCGAACCAAGAGGCCTATATAAGGCTGGTGAGATCATTGTAGGCGGCATCAATCACTTATCCACTCTACTATTCTAAGCTTTGGAAGCAAGAGAAAGAAAGAGAGTACATGCGCCTTTGATCTCACATAAACTTAGCTACGTCACAACTGAGTTCTTCCCCTAAAGAATTCTAGCGTGAGCGTTTGAGCGTTTCCCAGTTCCTACCTCTAGTCCTGCAACATCCAACACTTGCGAGCTTGATTCAGAGACAAGTTCAGGAGGGCAAGGTTGCAGTGGAACTAGTTACCACAACGTGGGCGGTATTCTCGTTCTTGTATCCCGTTTGGTGTGCAGAGGCGTAAAGGTTGGACCTTTACCACTCCTAGGCGCAGAGGAGTGTGTGAGTGTCTAGCCAAGGCGGAGTCTTGAACGGGCGTGTTTCAAGCAAAGGTGTGAGGCTGATCGACTCGGGCGTGAGTTGAGCCGGTCACAGCGAGGCAATTTCTCGTGTGACAAAGCTGGTATCAGAGCTGCGTTCGAATCATCAGAAATCAGTCCGTGAGTCTTCTACGACGCTAAAGGTTCTACCTTTATCACCTTTCCTCACTCGATGGCTTCATCAGTCACTCCTTCGTCAATCGACAAAAGGGTTGCTTCAATGGAGGCGCAACATGGTGTGGATTTCACTCCCATACCACGAGCTTAACTCGCAACACGAATTCTCAGCACGACCAGATCCTTGGCGGGTAAGATACTCGAGACGGAGCAGGATCATCGCAACCTCCTTGATGATCTGCATGGCGAGATCCAGGCCAACAACACCTGTTGGAGTCGATCCCGGCTCTAGTTGGTGCGGCGGTGGCCAAGGCTCTCCAAGCTCACGCAAGGGTCTTGGGACGGCGAGACTTGTTGATCCTAATGGCGGGGGGGTGATACGCGTCAAACCCTGCAGATGGATGAGGGCGAGAGTCCAAGGCGTGGACGTTCGCGACACCGTCGTGATGGTCATGATGGTGGGCGCAATGGAGCCCCAAGGCGAAGCAGCGAGCCTTGAAGCGTGATGGAGGCATCGATGATGAGATGAGGCGCTGGCTAGTTGATGACGACGGGGTCGTTCATGAGCAGCGGCCTAAGGTGAGGAGCAAAGTGGTGCGCTTTGCTGATGAGGTTGGACAGGCTACAAACGTCGAGGTAGCGGTAGTCGTCGAGGCGATGATGATGATGGCCGAGAAGACGACCGTTGGGATGATGGAACCGGGCATGATGACGGGCATCATGACGGTGATGATGGTGGTTCCTCAGGTGGTTCTTCTAGTTCTCATTCCGAGGATGGTTCCGGAAGTGAGGGAGAAGAAGGGGATCCAAGGGAGGACTCGAGGAGTTCTCGTGACAATACAAGTCCAAGTATCTACGCTACAAGGCAGCGTATGATCAGTTGTGTGGACTAAGTGGGAAGAGGAAATTGAAGTTTCCAGATCCCGAACTCTATGATGGCGCTAGAGATGGCACAATCTTGGCTAACTTCTTCCAGGATTTGTCAGACTACTTTGAGGCAAATGACATTAAGTCAGACCGCGAGAGGCTTTTGTATGCAAGGTCGAGGCTCTCCGGGAGAGCTAACAATGGTGGAGGACCGTAGGCAAAGAAAAGGTCGAGACTTGGGCGGACTTCAAGAAGGAAGTTCGAGGCATTTCTATCCTAAGGATGCTGTTTGGAAGGCCCAGACCGACTTGACTACGATCACCATGACGGGCACGGTAAGAGAATATGTGTCTGAGTTTAATGCTATTGTTGCTGAATTGCCCGACTTGCCAGAGAAGTACAAAGTCTTCTATTTTGTGCGCGGGATGTCCAAAGATGCGCAAGAGAAAATGTGGCTTAAGAAGCCAAAGACCCTGTCCGAAGCAGTTGCACTTGCTGAATCTCTGGGAGATTTCAAGGTCAAAGAAACCAAGGGTACCGGTGGCGAGCAGCGCAAGTCTTGGAGGAGATACCAATCCAACAAGAAGAGAAGGATGGGTTCGACTGAGGCGCCTAAGGGTGGTGCCAAGAAGGAGGAGCCCAAGGGGACCAAGACTAAGGCGGCGCCAAGTCCCAAGGTGACCGAAGGAGCAAGAGCAAGTCTAGGCCACAATCGTATGCGTGCTACAATTGTGGGAGCGGGTCATTGGGCACGGGATTGCCCTAAGAAGAAGGCTGCTACGGCAATCGATGGGGAGCCGAGGGGTGAGCAGGTGGCTACTCTAACACCGATGAATTATGAAGGTGCTGTTCTTCCTTCTCTTTCGGTTTTTATGTTGATTATCCGGCTACGAGACCCCGAGTAAGCTGCTGTATGTTGATGCCTTGATTGAGAGACATGCATGTGTGATGGCTTTGGTCGATACCGGGGCTGAATGCAATTGTCTAAGTGTACGCGTGGCTAGAGAGCTGAAGCTACCTATCGTTCCTAATGTGAGGCGCATTAGGATGGGAGATGAGGGTTGCGCAGAGACATGTGGAAGAGTCAAGACTTATGTGAAGATAGGTCCGTGGGGAGGCTATCTTACCTTTGACCTCTTGGATTTGTCTTGTTCCCATGATCCTAGGGGAACCGTTTGCTCGTAAGGCCAAGACTAGCGTCGAGTTATTCCAGAACCGCATGTGGCTCGGCGTGGAGTCAATGCAAGGGTGGGTCTATGGACTCACACCCTCCAGAGGGGATCATCCAGTTGGACCAAGTACTCGAGAAGAAGTGTCATGCCGAGGAGAGTTCTAGGCATGGAGACGCATGGAGTAGCTTGAAACTAGGTGTTCTCGATTCCTTGTTCTTTAAATTTGGTCATACTTCATGTTTTAGAAGATGACATTTGAATTTAGTAGTTAGGTTGTTTCTTTCCAAGTTGTCCTTTGTAGTTGGAAATTACTACTTTTGTTTCTATTCCTTTTGTAGTTCGAACCAAGCGAAGTGCTGAATAAAAGTTGAAGTTTGCTCTGAAACTGCGAGTTCCCAATTTTGTGCGTGGACATGAGTAGATCTTGAAAGGGAATGGGTGATACCATCCTTTCAGGTGAGCTGAAGATGAGATTAGCTGTGACTATGCGAACCACATGATTATAGTAGACAGTGCACTAGCTAAAATCACTAAGTCGATGGGTTGTCAACTCTGAGTGTTGGACAAGTACCCCCATCAATATGACTAAGTGAAGCCGTGGAAGATGGCATTCTGATAGTGGCACAAGGGTCTAGCTATAAGGTGGGAATCTAGGCATACGTTTACCTAATCTATCTAGGCAAGATATTCTACTAGGAGCAAGCGTTCAAGATCAGCAGGGTTCAAGGAACTCAAGGCGAGGCCAAAGGAATAGTTGGGGGAGGACAACCGGGCTGGATGTTAAATATGGCCTTGGAGGCGCATATGGACACTCAGCTGGAAGAACAACAACCTGAAGAACAAGTTGGCTAGCATGAGATGGCTAGGCCAAGGAGGAAGCATGTGGATGCGAGGGCCCTAACCCACAGGTGCTTGGAGCATCTAGCGGGCCTCTCCAAGTGATGGTGTCCAAGAGCATGGTGGTTGTGCACGATGGTGTGACAAAGCCAGAGTGGTTTCCAAGGGGCTGTCCTGGGGACGAGCCAAGGAAGACCAAGGCGCTTGTGGACTACCTTGGAGGAATGATTCGAGAGTTGTTGGACAACTTCGAAGGGTTGGTATATGGCTTGATTACCGGTGCCGAGTTATGAAGAGACATGAGGCGATGTCAAGACTCGTTGGCCGAGTGTCGAAGCAAGGTGGTCAAGGGGCAGACTCTGGGAGTGGTGCCAAGGGCTACAGGGTTAACCAACAGATAGTAAGTGTGATAGATTGGATCACGGCTTACAGAACCTGATGAGGAGGTTCGAAGGGTTCACTTGTGTGACGACACTTGTGATGCACTCACCCAGAATTGAGTAGGTTATCCATCCACTCACTTGTGAAGCTCTGACTCCTAGTTCACAAGGTGAGCGCAGTAGGGGATGCGAGGAAGGATGACTAAAGAAGCTTGGAGCATGATCTTCAAGTCCGGAAGCACTTGAGGCTTTGCCGAGGACGGACAAAGCTCAGTTGGGGGAGAATGTCACAGTTCTTTTCTCTGGAGCGAATGCGCTAAGCTCAGCGACCCCCATATTCAACCAAGTGTAAGGCTCTTGCTAGCGTGGGAAGCGAGGCTTCGCCATTTGGGCAGGGATGCGTTTCGGTGGCCCAACGTCCAGGCCGTGTCACGAGGTTGGCGAATGACACAGCGGTGACAAGTGGTGGGTTCGAGTCCCAGGCACGTTGTCATGCGCGGGAACCTGACGAGGTTGCACAAGTAATGAGTCTGGGGCTCAGGTACTTGGGGCAGTGAGCTAGGCTCACCAAGAATGAGAAGCGGGTGGAAATAGCTTTGTGCTAACTTGTGGTATCATGTCGGTAGCTGGGCTATGGCAGACATGACCAGACATCCTGTGGCATTTGTTGCCAAGGTGTGTCATGCTTGAGTCATGACGAGGGAAAAGAGCGAGTCACGACTAGGCACGGTATCGCATGACACGGGCGCTGGCTGTGCTGGGCACGGGCGTTGGCTGTGACTCGGTGCGCGGGGCCAAGTTGGGTGACTAAGGCATGGGCATCTCTTGACACGGGCGTTGGCAGTGCTTGGCACGAGCGCTGGCTGTGACAGGGTGCCAGGATGTGTCTCGGGTGCGCGATACGAGCAGCGGTGCCAAGAGCGCTGGGCGCTAGGACACGCTGAGGCGCGCCATGACACGCTGCAGGCGCTGGGCGCTAGGCAGCAACGAGACACGCGACGCCAAGACACAAGCGCTGGGCGCTGGGGTGTGCTTGGGCGCGCGAGGGACAAGGAGCAGGCGCGCGCTGGGCGCCAGGCGCCGTGTCTTCCTGAAACCCTGATTCTCGGGCCTTAACCGAAGTTCCTATTTTTGTGGGATGCTCTTGGAGGTGGTTATTATCTTGGAGATAATAAAGCCAATATTCCCTTAATTAAAAGATATGTCTGGAAGCTGGTAGAAGAACATATATTAACTGGGTTAATTATGTTTGGAAAGAGAAAATGCCTTTCCATGGGAAATTAAGTTTACCTTGGTGAAATTGGATTTCCTTCCCTAAAATATATTATCTGCGAAAGGTTCTCTAAGTTGTTGAGATTTCTTCGGGATATTAGTTGCTAAAGTTTACCTGGGGTAAACCGGTAGCAAATATCTCTCTAAGTGGTTAAGGATTGTTATCCTAACAAACTGAATAACTACTTCCTAAAATTGTGGAAAGAGGTTGAGATATTCTCTCAATTGGATAAGGACAGCTGGGCAGCCTTATCCCCTTTCCTTGTGGGCGGCACCTATTTAGGGAGGTTGTTAAGATCCTCTCCTTAACAAATAGAGGCGCCACATATATAGGAAGGTAGTTAGGAGGCGGCACCAATGTAGCAAGGTTGTTGAGATCTTCCTTAGCTAGCTGATTGGGGCGCCACCTTTATAGGAGTTTGTTGTTAGGCGCCTCCCTTGTGGGAAGTTGAGATTTTTAAGCGCCTAACCAACCAGAGAGATAAAGGGGAAGTTTGTTGAGATTTTAAGGAGAGGGAATAAAGGAGTTTGTTTCCCTTTTTTCTCAACCGAACCAAGAGGCCTATATAAGGCTGGTGAGATCATTGTAGGCGGCATCAATCACTTATCCATTCTATTCTAAGCTTTGGAAGCAAGAGAAAGAAAGAGAGAGTACATGCGCCTTTGATCTCACATAAACTTAGCTACGTCACAACTGAGTTCTTCCCCTAAAGAATTCTAGCGTGAGCGTTTGAGCGTTTCCCAGTTCCTACCTCTAGTCCTGCAACATCCAACACTTGCGAGCTTGATTCAGAGACAAGTTCAGGAGGGCAAGGTTGCAGTGGAACTAGTTACCACAACGTGGGCGGTATTCTCATTCTTGTATCCCGTTTGGTGTGCAGAGGCGTAAAGGTTGGACCTTTACCACTCCTAGGCGCAGAGGAGTGTGTGAGTGTCTAGCCAAGGCGGAGTCTTGAAGCAGGCGTGTTTCAAGCAAAGGTGTAGGCTGATCGACTCGGGCGTGAGTTGAGCCGGTCACAGCGAGGCAATTTCTCGTGTGACACCAACCTCCCCTATAGAGGTTAATGTACCTTTCGGGACGCTGCAGTTGCAGACATGTCGCCTTCATGCCAAATCCCGGACATTGCGAAAATTTTGTAACAGGCAACAAGACCAACCTCCCCCCCTATAGAGGTTAATGTACCTTTCAGGTCGCAGCAGCTGCAGACATGGCGCCTTCATACCAAATCCCGGTGAAAAAATGAAGTGTCATCAGACAAAAACCTTGTATGCCACTACTGCTCCTATATGGAGGGCACTCATGGCCTGCATCCACGCCTCATACCAACCCTCACGGGCATTGAGGGGCCAAACAAATCAATAAGCACTCGACGCTGCACAACACGCACCAAAAATGCATGGTCGATGTGCGCCGGAGGCGCAAGGCTCAAATGGAAATTCGGAGATGGGTCACAAAAGGAGCAGCAAGACCATTGACAAGACAAGGCCAAGACATCGCGACTTCATACCAAATCACAAGCATACCGAAAAAAACGTAAACCGGCAACAAGACCGTTGTGAAGAGAAGGCCACGACAAGGTATCAAGACGATCACGACAATGTCCCGCCGATGTCAAGACAATGAAATGGCACCAATGGAGACAGTTTGCCGCTCTAGCGGAAAGCCCATCCCCAAACACGCACCAAAAACCACTCATGCACCAGGGATGAGCTCCAAATGCAACCAAAAACGATGAGATGCAAGCACACATGCGTTTGCCCACAAATCAAAGACAATAGCCCAATTTGAAGCCAATTGGCACGAAATAGACAACGGGGCACACGAACGGATCCGACCGGCACCACCACGAATTATTCGGGACACATATGGCAACATCGAATGGTCTGGCGAATTCGCAAGGCACTCGGCTGGGAGCGGAGCACCAAGCACTACGGATGAGCAACAAATGCGACCACGAACGAAGAACAGCAGGCAAACACGAGCTTGCCCACCAATCATAGCTTATAGCCCAGTTTGAAGTCAATTGGCACAAAACATGTGGCGGGGCACACAAAAGGATCCGAAAGGCACCAAGACAACATTTTCAGGACGGATATGGCAACATCAAATGGTCTCGCAAACTCGCAAGGGACTCGGCCGGGGGAGAGACCAACCTCCCCCTATAGAGGTTAATGTACCTTTCGGGACGCTGCAGTTGCAGACATATCGCCTTCAAGCCAAATCCCGGACATTGCGAAAATTTTGTAACAGGCAACAAGACCAACCTCCCCCTTATAGAGGTTAATGTACCTTTCAGGCCGCAGCAACTGCAGACATGGCACCTTCATACCAAATCCCGGGGAAAAAAAGAAGTGTCATCAGACAAAAACCTTGTATGCCACATATTGCTCCTATATGGAGGACACTCATGGTCTGCATCCACGCCTCATACCAACCCTCACGGGCATTGAGGGGCCAAACAATTCAATAAGCACTCGACGCTGCACAACACGCACCAAAAATGCATGGTCGATGTGCGCCGGAGGCGCAAGGCTCAAACGGAAATTCGGAGATGGGTCACAAAAGGAGCAGCAAGACCATTGACAAGACAAGGCCAAGACATCGCGACTTCATACCAAATCACAAGCATACCGAAAAAAACGTAAACCGGCAACAAGACCGTGTGAAGAGAAGGCCACGACAAGGTATCAAGACGATCTCGACAATGTCCCGCCGATGTCATGACAATGAAATGGCACCAATGGAGACAGTTTGCCGCTCTAGCGGAAAGCCCATCCCCAAACACGCACCAAAAACCACTCATGCACCAGGGATGAGCTCCAAATGCAACAAAAAACGATGAGATGCAAGCACACATGCGTTTGCCCACAAATCAAAGACAATAGCCCAATTTGAAGCCAATTGGCACGAAATAGACAACGGGGCACACGAACGGATCCGACCGGCACCACCACGAATTATTCGGGACACATATGGCAACATCGAATGGTCTGGCGAATTCGCAAGGCACTCGGCTGGGAGCGGAGCACCAAGCACTACGGATGAGCTCCAAATGTGACCACGAACGAAGAACAGCAGACAAACACGAGCTTGCCCACCAATCATAGCTCATAGCCCAGTTTGAAGACCAACAATTGCAATGATCTATCCCCATCACGATGAAATTTCAAAGATTACCCGGGCTTGTCAGCCAAGGTGATAGGCTCGTTGAATACATCAGTGTAGCGCGCATGCGGCCCAGAACATCTAAGGGCATCACAGACCTGTTATTGCCTCAAACTTCCGTGGCCTAAAAGGCCATAGTCCCTCTAAGAAGCTAGCTGTGGAAGGATTCCTCCACATAGCTATTTAGCAGGCTGAGGTCTCGTTCGTTATCGGAATTAACCAGACAAATCACTCCACCACCTAAGAACGGCCATGCACCACCACCCATAGAATCAAGAAAGAGCTCTCAGTCTGTCAATCCTTACTATGTCTGGACCTGGTAAGTTTCCCCGTGTTGAGTCAAATTAAGCCGCAGGCTCCACTCCTGGTGGTGCCCTTCCGTCAATTCCTTTAAGTTTCAGCCTTGCGACCATACTCCCCCTGGAACCCAAAAACTTTGATTTCTCATAAGGTTCCGGCGGTGTCCTTAAAGTAACATCCGCCAATCCCTGGTCGGCATCGTTTATGGTTGAGACTAGGACGGTTATCTGATCGTCTTCGAGCCCCCAACTTGAGGAATAGCCTATTGAAATACCCCGAACCTTGATATGTTGTTTAAATGTTAAAATATGGTATATTAAGGCTAAAAGTGGCTTAGAAACATTAGTGAACAAATTAAACCATAGTAAACACAGTAAAGTACTACTAAAACAGTTTGAGCAAAAACATGCTCTAAGCTGGGAATGAACTTGGTTAGGACTCAAAGAGCCTACCAAGATTTAATAACATGCAATTATGATTTGATAAGACTAATTAAGTCCTTAAGAAATATTGGTAGACAATTTAAACAAACAAAACACAAGAAAACGCCATAAAGTCAATTTAAGCAAATACTTGCCCTAGACTTGGTGTAACCTTGTATAAGACCTAAAGGTCATTCCTAGACCTTATTAACATGATAATTAACATGTTAAATCAATTCCTAAAGAAAATCAAGCTTGAAAACAAGTTAAAACACAAAATGTGCTTTAAGGAGCCTTAAAGCACATTTTTGAAAAAACTGTCTTAGAAATGGGTTTTGAGTAGCTAAATGTCCATCATTACTCTTTAATCAACATGTGTACTACTTAGTATCACATTAGGAAGCCTAAATCAATGGGAAACCAAAAATTTCACAAATATGTACACTAATTAGTGAATAGTGCTCAAATAGTGCTAGTTTTGACTTAAGTCAACTTCAATTAGTTAAATGGTCAAAAAATACCATGAATATCTTTATTATGGAAGGGGCATGGTTTTAGTGGTGGTGAGTCACCAACCTAGCCAGCCAACTAAAGAAAAGAAAAAGAAATAAAGTAAAAAGACTATTTGCTTTTATAAGTAAATATCTTTCCTTTTTCATTCTCTCACCTCACTTTCTTCATTTCCCTTCCTCCTCCACCGTATCCCTCTTCTTCCTTCCGCTCCAAAACGTTCAAGCTACAGCAAGAACACTTATCCAACTTCAAACTCTTGCCAAATCCAACTCCATGCTCCAAATTAAAATCTAAGACCATATTTGTGTTAGTTGGAGCAAGCTCTTCATTCATATCTTTTCAAATCTTCAAGAACTCCATTTTGGTGCCATGAAGAATCTCCATTGAAGGAGCTTGAGCTCATCTTTTCATGCCTTGTTGTTCTCCTTTGCTTCAAGGTAAGGAAAATCAAAGAAAATCCAAGTTTCCCTTCATTTCCATATATAACAGAAAATTCCCCTCTTAATGGTGCATTATATTGCTCTTCATTTAGCTTGATTCAATCTTCAGAAGATTAGGAGGAGTCCTCTCTTGCTTCTTAATCAAGTTCTCTTTCAGATTCCAAAGGTAAACATCAATTTTAGTGTTTTAAGACACTTATGTAAATCTAGGGTTTAATTATGAGTTTAAGTATTAAACTTAATGCTCATTACCCTTATATGTGTATTGGTTAGAAGATTGACAAGTGATAAAAGCTCCTTGCCGATTTTCAATCAAGAAAGGACAAGAGAAAACAAGTGAGAAAATCTTGAAGAGAATAGGTAAATGATCCCTCTTAATGTAGTTTTATGTACTAGGGAATTGAGCTATATTTGCTTAATAAATAACCTAAAGAGCCAATGGGAAATGAGCTAGAAAACAATCCACAAGGTGGACTAAAAAAGACATGGGAGCCTTGTTGTGTGTATTTGCAGGTTGAAGGCATTTAAATGTGGAAATTCAGTGTTTAAGATTAATGCAATTTAAGGGCGTAAGTGCCAAGCAATTTAAGTTTATGCACTATATTGTGATGTAGTGTAGTGTAAAGGTTTAGTTGTGTGTAAAGAACATTCTTGTGAGGATAAATGTCTTTGATGGTTAAAGGATGAAAAACCATATGTTTGTGTGTAAGAATGTGTATTATGGGATTGAGTGTTCTTGGATTGTATAAAAGTGGAAAACTATGTGTTTTGGTGTAAGGTGATACAAGAGATTCTATGGCAAAAATTTAGTTGATAAACAAAGGAGTTTGTGTGTTCTAATGAAATTTTATGACCTAGAAGGTACTAGGAATTGTTAAGTGTTAAGATGGTGAAAGAAAGTGAATTATGGTGTTCTTAAGTGTTAAGGTGCCTTGGGCATTGTCTTGGTGGATTTAGAGATCAAACGGGTGTTTTCTATACACTAAAGTTATGTTATGTGAAGTGTTAAGTCTTATGCAAGTTTTGGTAAACAAAGGAAAAAAATGCCTTGTGAAGATCTAAGTGTGAACTAGTGGAAAATGGAAGGAGTTTGTGTATGGGAGGTGTATGTGAGAAATAATGCCTTTGGAGTAGTAGTAATGGTGGTAAGGTAACATTTTGGTTAGTTGAGGTAGTAGGCATGATTCACCACTTAGAAATCCTAAGGAAAAATGTTATAAGTGTTAGGAATTGTTGTAAGAAATGGAGTAGCAAGTTAGTGATGATTTAGGAAGGTTTAGTGCATGATTTAAGGTGTTTAAACATGTAGGAAATATGTGGAAAGATTATGGCATGATTAGGTAAGGTTTAAGGTTGGATTAGGGGTTGAAAATGGTGTCTTGACAACTTATTAACATGGTCCAGGACTTAGCCCTTGTATAAGGTCCCGGACCACCCTTAAAAATGTGCCGAAATTGAAGTTTACAAGTGGTCCGGGTCCTTAGTCCAGGACTAAGACCCGGACCAAGTGAAAATAATGGCCGAGAGTAAAGTTCAGTGATGGTCCGGGACCTTGGGTCCGGACCAAGTCCCGGACCAGGGCAAAAATAGCTTAAAATGTGTTCTAATGACTTCTAATGATGGGGGATTGAATGGTAATGGTTTTAGGTGATGTTAAGGCCTTGTTTGGTGACATGTAAAGGCCTTAACAAGTGTAAACAAGTGCTAGGTTGGATGTGAGAGTTGTGAACTTAAGGTCACAAGAGTAAAACTAAGTATAATAGGATGACGGGGTTAACTATGGGCGCATTAGTCATTAAGCAATCATGTTACCCCAAATGTTAATGAAAGTAATTGTAATGTTACCAGTTGTTCGAGAATCGTTCGAGGAACATAAGAGGACACAATAGAGTGGACCTTGGTGGCAGGTATGGTTTTCTTGCAATCCGTGTCCTACAGGATTACACCGGCTTGTATGCCAATGTGTTTTTCTGAGTGTTTGCCACCTTACAAGATAAAAACATGTAATGAGTTTACAGTAATTCATTTATGTGGCGTGTTAGTTCCGATACCGTGTAACCTCGAAAGTGTTGTACCGTAGCTTACCAAATCTAGGATCACCTAAGAGATTGGTATTCGGATTTAACGACCCAACCCATGGGAACGTTCTAACCACGCCTATGCATGAGTTAGTTGTGTGTTGTTTGTGCGTGTAAGTATGTTTACCTCCCTTGTGTGTTTAACCCAGTGGTAATACCTTATGGTATGAGGACGTGATAGGTTCCGTAAAGGAGCTCTTAACTATATATTTACATATATATATATACTAATGGGGGGTGAGGAATCCGGAGTGTTCCGGTCGCGCGTGTTGTTTGGGAGTTGATGTATACAGTTTCTTTAACTCCCTCTCTATTATGGTTGATTTCCTTCTTGGTCTTCAACCTCCCTCAAGCTTAACCAAGGCTTCCACTGACTCACGTCGGTACCGGGGGATAGGTACGGTGTGTTCGGTACTATATTGAGACCGACACATCTCAGTAAGTTAATGTGTACGATGCGTTCGGGACTAAGTATTTCCGGCGCATCATAAGTGACACGTGTTCTCTATGTAGAACAATAAGTTATTGTATAACGAGCTTAACATGGGAAATAAAAGGTTCTCTAGGCTCTAATGAGATTACTAACTCACATTTTGGGGTACGTGTCCTCACGTGACCCTCTCCAAGTTACGTTGTATGTACGTTAAAATGTAACATGTGTTGTATGTGGAGTATGTGGATGATGGATATGAATCCCAGTTTATAATAAGAGGAATCTAAGTATAACCCGACTAGTGGGTAAGTGTCGTCTAACAAGGAAATAGCTCCATTAGAGGAGAAACCCTCAAGGGTTAAAGAACAAAATGAGTGATCTAAAAAGTTTTGTTGTGTTGATTGATTTGTTGAACCCCGTTGTTATGGGTATGCAATGTGTTATGTGTTTATAGTTTTTCATGCATGATTTAAATATAATCAACCGCATGTTTAGACGACAATTAGTTGTGCGTGGCCCGGTAGTATGCGGGCTGCATGATTACCATACCAGCAAAGGTGCTGAGCCCCCTGGGGGCCACCCTTTCTTTCTTTTATTTCAGGAACAAGGAGCTGGAAGCCGTTCGAGAGTAGGACGGGGTAGTAGTTGTACATGGGTAGCTATTTTATTACTTATGTATTGTAGGTGTAGTAAGACTGAAGTTGTTGTCGGCATTAGTTTGTAAATACTCGGTACAGTTGGAATGTAAATGTATAATGATTGTTGGAATGGAAAGAGATTGTAATGTGTAGTTGCTCGGGAATCTGGTCCATCAGACCGATGCAATGTATATGTATTAGCCTTGTTAGCCACGTGGGTGGTTAACGACGTGTAACACCAATGAGTTAAGTAATGTGATGAGTTATGTTTTCCGCTGCAAATGGTTGTCATGTGTATTGTTGTAGTTGGGGTGTTACACCTAGCTAAGAGTAAAGTGGATGAAAAGAGCAACGTGTGCGCACAAACGGATATAAAATTGGAGTTAAAACGAATAAACTAGAGCCGATCGAATCTTTCCGGAACCGATCAGAACCGGTCGGAACCGTTGATTTGAGCGAATCCGAAGCGAATACAGAATTCCGGAACCGAAACCGCCCCGGAACCGCCCAGGACCAGTTCCGAATCGGAATACACATTTTCCGGAATCGGAACCGGTGGAACCGGAACCGTGGCCACAATTAATCCTGAACTATTTAAATCCGAAGATAAAGATGAAATCAAAGCTCTCATTGAGGTCATCGCTGCAGTTAATTTTTATGAACTATTCTAACCTTCAAAATTTTGTCGAGTTTTATTGAAATAGATAATTAATGATGTTGTTTGATCTTAAGTCTAGTTATAGTAGCGTAATAGTTTCTATATTGATGGTAGCGTAATAGTTAAGGGGAGCAAGAAATATTCAATCCCAGATTTCCAGGAGATAGGGCTAAGTTTATATTAATGGAGAGAGCTGATTTGGTCATTCCCCTAACCAGTTATCAAAGAGGTTGCCGAATTTTAAATTTGGCTGAACTTTAATGGTTAATTATTGAAACCTTAATGACATTTAACCAATTAGACTAAACATGAAGAGCATCTTATGAATTGTGGCTAAAAAATTACGTATCCACTTGCAAAAGAATTGCTGGCTCTTTTGTAATAGGAGTAGTATAACTATTAATTTATAGCTCCTTGCAAACACTAACGATTGCAAACATATTATAGTTGATATTTGTTGGATTTATTATTTAGGTTGTTCTTTTTTGGGTTAATTTATCCGTCTTGTGGTTTTATATCAAATTTTTTCACTTTAATATTAAGTTTATAAGATAAAATAATTTTATAAAATTAAATTTTGTAATATATATCATCGTGTAGGGAATCATTTATAAAACTTAAATATATCGGGCGGGCCGGGAGTTGGGTGGGGACAGGCTGGGCTCTCAACTGGATTGGATCAATCTCACATACCTCAAGTTGTAAGTGGTGAATAAAATCCGGTCGCCCATTTCCATTTGTGACCCTCTGGATAGCAAGGAGGCATGCATCCCAAGATCCTATAGCTGATGAGCTGGTCAATAAGGTCCAGTAAGTCTTACAGAAAGTAGGTGAACCCACTCTAGTGGAGCAGGTAGTGGAGGGAGTGGATGGTGACGACCTTAGGTTGCTCTTTGAAGATCCTGAATTTCCCCCTGAGTTTTGAGCCGGATAGAGATGCAGCTGGGCCGGTGTTGAGCCCTGAGGAGGCTTTTGTGAAGGAAGAAGCGAGACAAACACTCAAGCTAGCTAAAGACCTTGGGTGCCGCATCATTGATGAGGATCGTGTCCTCAACAATTTTGAAGAAAACTTACGCAAGCAAAGAGAGTGCTCCCGTCAGAGAAGCCAAGAGTGCAAGGGAGGAATAGGGACTGAATGGGATAGCGGCTCACGAACTACCTCTAGAGTCAGCAGTTAGAGAGAAGGGAAGTGGGGGGGGGGGGGGGGGGTGGGGGGGGGGGGGGGGGGGGGGGGGGGGGGAAGAAGGGTCATTTGGGATTTAGCAAATTTTCTCGTGTAAGTAAAACCGTGAGTAGAGGCAAACGGAAAGTAAGATCAAGAGGTTTAGGTATGGATAGTCCTCTAGTTTTTTGGGAAAGAATAGGGTTAGTAAGGTATGAGCGAGCTTTGTTGTTCTTTTCTTGAGTCTGTTGGTGTCTTGCGACGTACCGCGATGCAGTGTTTGGCCTTGTGCCTAATTATCAAAAAATAAAATAAAATCATTTTTTCTTATTACAACATGTCCATGAGAAAACCCGGGAGTGTGCTTGGACCCAACAAATGAGCCTGTTATTTCTCAGTGTTTTCCCACCTTAAAAAATTAGCTTAGCCCGCACTTGAAATTTCTAATGACTTTTGAACAAGTTTGACTTTTTTTTTTGAAACACGATCAAGTTTGACTCAGATCTCGGACTACAACCTCCAACTACAATTATAATATTATAACGAAAATCAACATCGGACTTCTGTTGTGATGTTTCTGTCGCATGATAGATTTTATATATACTTGAATTGTATCGTTTATCATCAAGCGAAGACTATTGATACACGTAACTTCTTTATTAATGTGGTGTTTTCAAAGAACAACTTTACTTCTAATGGCACAGTGTGGTTTTTGGATAGGGATGGTAATCATGATAATTAGTGTCTTCCCTTAATCTTTCTAAAGATGGAGAGATCTAACAAACTTTAAATATTTCTTTGCAATGAATTAATAAGATTTCGAAACAACTAAGGTGTTATAAATAAATAAGAAAATAGTTAATGTGTTAGGTCAAGTGATTGACATCCGAGTGGTAGAGGACTGAAGTAGGGGACGGAAGGTCCTGAGTTCGAATCCTCTTACCACCCACTTTGGTAGGGGAAATGAGTTTATTCTCTTATTACTCATTCTGGGGGAGTGGAGGAATGGAGTTTTCTCTCCGATTACCCAACCTGGTGGAGGAATGAAGGGCCGTGAAGGACGGCGGTGGGGGAAAGGAGTTTACTCAGAGTCGTCAGAGATGCAAGGGAGGTGCGCCGTGACGGACAGTGGTGGGGGAAAGGAGTTTACTCTCCGATTACCCAGCCTGGAAGGTAGTAAGAAGAGGTCAATGAAGATCCCTAGGACAAGATTTCTCGGCTTTATAGTAAGATGTATGTGTAAGGTAGGACTAGAATGGTTATGTAAGAGTTGAGTCGGTGTATCCTTAAAAGCGGGAAAGACATTCATGCCTCAGTACTGCTATGTAAGCTGGGCAACCAGCCAATTATCAAAAAAAAGTTAATGTGTCAGAACATATCTATAACTGATCTTGTTTTGAAATTTTGAATATATATGAATACTATGTAAAGCTTTTTTATTTCAGACATATATTTGCAAGTAATAACTATTTAAATTTATAATTTTTCATATCATATAGACATCCAGTAAACATACCAAATAGGATGCCATATCTTGACCGCTGAAATTGGAGCATGCGCCCAGACCACAAGTCCACACCTTATATTGGTTAGTTTTTCAAAAAAAATATTAGGGAAATTTCATGATATACCCTCGAGGTTTGAGCGAATTTCACGAGATACCCCCGATGTTTCATTTTCATTACAAGATATCCCCGAGGTTTCATTTTTTTGACGATATACCCCTAAGGTTTCATTTTCATTACGATATACCCCTGGGGTTTCAATTTTATTACGAGATGCCCCTCAGTTCAGATTCTAATATATTATGAGTTATCGGATCACCAATTGGTGTTAGGCATACGGGAGTATATTCACCTATTAAGAATTAAAAAGAAAGAAAAAATGTGAGGTGAAAAAAAGAGAATGTGGAAGAGTTTGATAGCTAAGAAACTTATTTTTTAGAGAATCTAGACAAAATAGAAAATGTGAGAGAAAACAATAAAATAATATTTTGTAAGAAAGTGATTACCTCTCTTATTGTGTATATCCTTATGTTGGTAGGTTAATACATGTTAAGAATGTTCACATCAACATATTCAACTTTGGGATTAGCCCGGGACCAAATAAAAAGTAATGAGCCGGTTTGGTCTCGCCCACTTTGAGACCAGTTGGTGAAAACTAATCATTTTTATTGATATTAATCGCACTTAGAATGTGAAAATTGAAACATAGAACTATGTTGGCTTTCATTCGTTTAAGATACTTAGAGATCTTTTTTTATGATTTATAATTATAGGATAAGTGCAGTCTAAAAAATTAATAAAATATTTTTTGTTCACAATATTTAAGATTATAATTTTTAAATTATTTTTATTTACACTATAGTTTTTTAATCTTACAAATTACATAAGAATCTAATATAAAAAATTAAATATTGGATCGAAGCCAAATTGGAATCGACATAGGACCGGTCCAGTCTCTGTGAGGGCGAGAACCCGTCTTTTCTTATTAAAAAGGCCCCACGCGGGTTTGACAATTATTTGAATTTTATTCAGTTACCATCTAATTTAACCATCCAATTAGAAACGAATATCAAATAGAAATAGTCTTCTCATTAATTTATTTTTCCGAACGCATGTAATTACAGCTCTAAAACTATAAATTACATAAAAAAATACATGGGATTGTCCAAAATGATATTACAAAATTTAACCAAAAATCTAAGTTCGGGGGCTAGGTTAGGAATTGGGGAGATGCTTGGAAGCAGTACCCTCCTACTTTTATCATCGGATTTAAAAAGAAAAATGTGAAACTAAATAATAACAATAGAACAGTGAAGAAACATAAATAAGTAATTATGCAACATTCAAATGTGTATAAGCTTTAGGATTTGGAACATGCAACTTTCCCGCTAGAGGAAAAGTATTATGAAAGTAGACTATCATAATTATGAATCTCCAACCTTTAAGAGGCAAGACGGGATCCTCATCTAGTGACAACACAATTGCGATAAATAAAACAATATAATAAAAATATATAAAAGTTAGAAGCCTAAAGGCTAAAACCATCTCATTACCTGTGACAAGTATTACGCTAGCTATAAGCTTCTGTCATAAATAAGAAAAATAATAATTAGTCCAATATATACATATATAAAAAGAACAAAAAAATATAAATAAAGAAATAAATATATAAATGAAAGCATAAAGGTATATGTATAATGTTGAGGGCTCAAGTTACATCACTGCCCCGAACAGCTCATGTTGATTACATACTAGTATTCAATTGTTTAACAAAGTACAAAAACAATAAGAACTAATCGACCGCTTGCACTTTCCTGTAGAGTAATCACATTATGTAACTGACATGCTAATTCATGAATCATGAGTAGACCATCTCACGTTAAATATTAAAATGAATACACACCTTCATTAGCGAGTAATCTCATAAATAAAATAAAACAAAAGTTATCCTGTAGCATAATATCAAATCTTAGAAGCTTATTCCTTGCAGTAGGTGTCGATACATCAAATGGAAGTGTAGTATGATAGAAAAAAATAAAAACTCCATAGACTATTATAGATGATGACCCATTACCATCATTCATTCACATACCTATTTCTGCATGGCAACAATGGCTATTGGCTTCCAACAAATTGGTTCTGAATCTGGGTGGAAGGTCTGATTTTGGTCTTCAATGTTGATTTTCCTTTTGCTCTATACACTGAAACCTCCCCGTTGTTCTCTCCACCGAGTGTTTCTCTGTCCCCCTTTATTCAATTTCCTTCACGCCTTTTATAGACTCGGGATTGAATGAGTGAAATGATAAATCCGAGAAGATTGAGGGGATAGTGGATGAGAATATAGGATAGTCTTCCCACTTTTCCGGTAGTCTTTTCTTAAGTAATAAGCAATAATAAAAAAAAAAGAAATTTGACCAAATACCACTGAGTTTTTGCTTAATTCGTTATATACCACTATGTTTTTAAAATTACACAGGATACCACTGGGTTTTAAGTAATTTCACCAAATAACACTCTATCTCATATTCTATTAATTGCTCTGTTAATATCCATGGAAAACTCTAAAATACCTTTGTTATTACATGTCAATGTTTGCTACTGTAAGGAGATTAACTAACAACAAGGGTATTTTAGACTTTTTGAGGAAAATTAACAGAGCGATAAAAAGAATATGAAATGAAATGTTATCTAGTAGAGCTACTTAAAAACTCAATGTTATCCGATGTAATTTTCAAAACACAGTGGTATATCATGAATTAAGTAAAAACTTGGTGGTATTTGGTGAAATTTCCAAATAAATAAAATGATAATATATAAATAAAAGTTAAATAAATAAACAGACAAAAAGTAAGAAGATTGAAATTGTTACATGTAAAGAGTAATATCAACATTGAATTATTATTTTCTTTATTTTTTATTTAAATTGTAAGAGACGGTTTGATTGAAAATAGTTGACTGATAGACTCCAAAAGAGTTGGTTTTGATTTTTGAAGTTCTAGCAATGACTTGGAAAGAGAGACAATAATGAAAATTGTGAATGAAATTTTTTATGGAAATTGGAAAGATGTTGAATTGGGAATAAACAGGTTGATTTGGAAGCACATGTTTTCTTTTGTTCTTATAATTGGATCAGGGGTTTTAAAGTTTGAATCTTAAAATTAAGGGATTGTTTGAAATTTTTTGATGGAAAGAGTGTTAGAATTTAGAGTTTGTGAGAATGTAAAGTATGGAATTTTGCTTGTAAACTGCCGTGAGTATGCATTGGGAATAAAACGGTGAAAGTGTTGTATATTTTACAGCCCTAGAGTACCAAGTATTTGTAAAGAGAAGATAAAATAAGTTGTTCCTAAAAACTCTCTCTGAAGATCTTAACAAACCAAATCCCGAACAGAGATAAAAGAAATAAAAGACTAACTAATAATCTAACTAATGAAACTTGTTAAAATAAATAGACCAAGTAAGTATGGGCCTTAGCCCATACTCTAATACCCCCCGCAAGCCACAGATGAACTTGTTCAGCAAGGCTTGGAATCAGTAGTATCACACATACCTATAGACGAAAGCTGCTGCTGGTAGCGCATTCCTGGTAAAGCTTTGGTTAACATATCAGCCAATTGTGTAGAAGTATGAGTGTAGACAATGTCAACAAGCCCCCGTTGTATCTGTTCACGAACAAAATGACAATCGATCTCGATGTGCTTCGTTCATTCATGAAACACCGGATTATGAGCAATATGGATCGCAGATTGGTTATCGCACTTCACCGGGATAGGTATAATATCCTCTACACAGAATTCTGACAGTAACCGAGTAAGCTAAGTTAACTCTGCTGTGACCCGTCGGAGGGAACGATATTCGGCCTCTGCACTGGATAAAGAGACAGAACCTTGCTTCTTCGTCTTCCAAGAAATTGGACTATGACCCAAGAAAACATAATAACCACATACTGACTTCCTAGTATTGGGACAAGCAGCCCAATCCGAGTCACAATAAGCAGTGAGTTTTAAGGACGAAGTACCTCCATTGGTGAGAAGAATACCATAATTAACCGTCCCTCGAATGTAGCAAAGAGCATGTAACGCAGCTTCCATGTGAATATCAGTGGGACGCTGCAAGAAACGGCTCAGGTTCTGTACTGTAAAACTGATATCTGGGCGTGTGTTGGACAAGTAGTTGAGCTTACCAACGAGCCTCCTATAAATAGTAGGATCAGAGAGAAAAGTCCCGTCATCAGATAACAGAGGTGTGCCCACTATCATGGGTCCCTGGGTAACACGTCGCTTATGACAATCAAATTCTTCAATGAGATCCGTACAATACTTTCGTTGAGATAAAATGTACCCTCCGTCAGTAGGAAGAAATTCTATCCCTAAGAAATAATGTAGAGAACCCAAGTCCTTGATCTTGAAGGTAAGATCAAGAGCACGCTTGATGTGATTAATTTCTTCTTGACAGGCTCCGACAAAAAGAATATCATCCGCGTAAACAGCAAGAAACATTCGTCCATTTGACGTGTCTTTATAAAACAGGGAGTAATCATTCTTAGATTGCTGAAAATCAAGAGTATGAAGAAAACCTGCTAATTTAGAAAACCACTGTCTGGAAGCTTGCTTAAGGCCGTACAAAGACTTCTTTAAGAGACAAGCTTTGTTTTTGCCGTGTACCTCATGACCATCAGGGATGCGCATGTAAACTTCCTCATCTAAGTCCCCATGCAGAAAAGCATTGTTCACATCAAGTTGATTGATCACCCAACCCTTATTAAGAGCAACAACAATAAGAGCCCGAACCGTCGTGAGCTTAACAACAGGCGAGAAAGTCTCAGTGTAGTCTAAACCATGACGCTGGGTGAACCCTTTTGCTACCAACCTTGCTTTATAACGTTCAAGGGAACCATTGGACTTGAGTTTCACTCGATAAACCCACTTGCAGCCTACCACCTTTTTTCCACGTGGTAAATCTACAACTGTCCATGTCGCGTTACGCTCAAGTGCCTCTAATTCTTCATCCATAGCCTTCCGCCAATGGGCATGTTTGGAAGCCTCTTTATAATGCGAAGGCTCTTTCATGTCTAAAAGAGAATCATCCTGGGTACTAGATAATAAGGCTACACAAGTGTCCGGTCTTAGCTCAGTGAGACTCTCACATCCAGAAATGAGATTAGCAGAAGAAGTATCGTACCTGTAAATCCTGTCATCCAGAACCTCTTGGAAAACATTGTTGCAAACATAATCATCCAAATAAGCCGGTTTATGAGTGTTTCTACCAGAACGACGAACCTGGGTGTCATGCCTCTCATTACTCTCACTCGGAGATGTAACTGTTTGCTGTACGGGACCGCTTGTGTCGGTATCAAAAAGAACAGGTGAAACACCCGGATTCGAACCAAAGAGATCCTGTGGAAAGAATGTACCGTTTTCTTGTTCAACATAAGGAAAAACATCCATATGAAACTTTACATCCCTGCAAACTTCCACGACTTGAGATCGAAGACCCAAAACCTTGTGTCCTTTTTTCCGTGGAGCCTCTCCAAGGTATACACATGCTTCGCCCCTGGGGCTGAACTTACTTTCTTTGTGATGAACAATTGTTTTATAGCATAAACAACCAAAAGGCTTGATGCTATCATAGTTAACTGCATTCTTATGTAGCAAAGAAACCGGCGACTGTCCTCCCAACACCTTGGAAGGTAATCTGTTGATTAAATAAGTGGCATGTAAAATGCATTCTCCCCAATAGACCAACGGAACATTCGACTGGAAATATAAAGCCCTGGCTGTCTCAAGGAGATACTTGTGTTTCCTCTCTACCACTGCATTCTGCTGAGGTGTATGAGCACAAGTGGTTTGATGCAAGATTCCTTTTGCAGAAAAGAAACTATCACCCTCTTTAGAACTTCCTAGTTCCTTTGCATTGTCTGAACGAACAATTTTAACTGTTGTATCAAATTGTCGTTCCACCATGGTTATGAAATTAATGACTGCTTCCCAAGCCATTCCCTTTTGTTTCAAAAGATGTACCCAAGTTGTTCGTGTGAAATCATCCACAAAACAGACAAAATATCTATATCCATTATAGGTCTCTGTCTTGAAAGGACCCCACACATCGACGTGGATCAATTCAAAAGCTCTTTCTGTTTTAATAGACGAATCATCAAAAGGTAACCTTCGAGCCCTGCTTTTGTAGCACACATCACACGCATAATCAAAAGAAAAATCCGACTGCTTTATTAAACCCATTGAGACAAGTTTCCTGAAAGGTACATGCCCAAGTCTAATGTGCAAGGCTTTTGCCTTGGAAGAAACAAAAAAACTGTGGCCCGTTTCAGAAACAACGGCCTTATTAGAAAACAAAACTGGGCCTAAGTCTTGAATGTCTGCAGGCTGCTGGGAATTGACCAAAACGCGGGCGCTGTCTATACCAGTGTGACGATCCAGTCCTGCGTCGCGGCCCACTTGACTTTGGCAGCCCACACGACCTTCGACCCCAGTGTCGCGACCCACATCTGCTCCTTCTCTTTCAGCACTCAGACTCAAAACGTAAAGCCCGTGAAAAACCTGTCGAAAAACCTCATCCTCCCTGTCAAGCGGTCCTGAAGAAAACAAAATCACCATGAAGACCAAAGCGCAGTCACGGTGTTCTGTTAGTTTCTTAACAGAGAGTAAGCTGAACCTGAATTCGGGAACAAAGAGGACATCCTGTAGTAATAATCGGTCATTCACCCTAATATCTCCTACCAAATTCACGCGATGAGGCGTCCCGTCTGATAAGACAATATTTTTCCAATTTTGCAAGGGTTTTAGGGTTTCAAATCGATTTCTAACGCCAGAGATATGATCTATTGAGCCTGAGTCTATTATCCATCTATTCTCAAATAAAGTGCGAGAGCTGGTAAGACATAATTTTCTTCGCAAATTCATTACCTGAAAAATTGTTATAGCTCAAGCTTTCTGATTTCGATGTTGTGGTTGCACTGCGAATCATGTCTGCTATTTGTTGAATCTGTTTTGCTTTAAGACCTCCGTCGGAAGTTGATTCCGCCTGAGCTTCTGCTGTGACATTATTCGCGAAACCCTTCTTCTTTCTGGAAAGAACATTCTCTCTTCCATGAAGATGAAAACAGTCTGATTCGAGATGTCCATTCCTCTTGCAATGCGTACATAACAACTTCTGGTAACAATTCTCACTCAAATGACCAATCTTTTTACAGTAAGTACAACTTAACTTTTTCCTGTCAACATCTGTTCTAGGGTTTTCGAACCTAGAAGTCTTTGAGCTGACTGATTGTGTTGGTTGTACCTGTCTGTGACTGTAAAAGGAGGTAGCATCCTCACCTGAAATCTGCCCTCCCCTTTGTTCTTCTTCTTGAATCACTAAGGAGAAAGCCTTCTCTAAATCTGGTGGGGTTTGCATTGCGAATATTTGCCCTCTTATTGATAAATACTTTCTGTTGAGGCCCATCAAAAAATGGACTAGTTTGTCCTCATCAATCGCCTTCTTGATTGACTTGTTGATGTTGCAAGTGCACTTGTTGCAACTGCACTGTTGCGGAGGGTTTGCTTGTTTCAATTCCCCCCACACTCTCTTTAACTTATTGAAGTACTCTGCCACTGATTCTTCATTCTGTTTCACCTCTGCTAGGTCCTTCAAGGCGTGTATGACAGCCAAGTTGCTGTGTTGATACCTGGAATTAAGTTGATCCCAAATCTCCTTGGGATCGTCCACATACCGAAGGCTTTGAAGCACGGTACCGCCTAGAGAGTTCTTCAACCAGGCAACCACCAGTGAGTTTGCCCTTTCCCAAGATGCATAGCGTATCTCTTCTGTTTCATCAGGTTTTTTGATTTTTCCTGTGACAAAACCATACTTATTCTTGGTTTTAAGTGCAGTCACCATATCAAAACGCCAGGCAAGGAAACCTACCCCTTCAAACTTCGGTACAAGGTTTAATGCTAGACTTTCTGCTGCATGAACATAAATTGGGTCGTTCACATCTATCACCGAACTCCCGGTTCCTGAAGTGCCATCGATCTTTTCCTTCCCTGTGTTCGCCATTGTAGATTAGATGTATTGTATAGTATTTAGACTTCCTGAAGCTCTGATACCATGTTAGAATTTAGAGTTTGTGAGAATGTAAAGTATGGAATTTCGCTTGTAAACTGCCGTGAGTATGCATTGGGAATAAAACGGTGAAAGTGTTGTATATTTTACAGCCCTAGAGTACCAAGTATTTGTAAAGAGAAGATAAAATAAGTTGTTCCTAAAAACTCTCTCTGAAGATCTTAACAAACCAAATCCCGAACAGAGATAAAAGAAATAAAAGACTAACTAATAATCTAACTAATGAAACTTGTTAAAATAAATAGACCAAGTAAGTATGGGCCTTAGCCCATACTCTAATAAAGAGAACTCCAGTACACAAATCAGAGATATGCTAGCTATGAAGAAACAACTTTAAACATTTTTGGTGAAAGATGAGAGAAAAGTAAAAGAAAAATAAGCAACATAAACATAATAAAATTAGTTGCCAACTCATGAGTGTTAAACTTTTTTTTGTTACCTACAAACATGGAAATAATAATAACAAAAAGGAATAATAAAAAAAGATAATTTAAACCAAAATACCCGATGCTACAATCTGACGAGAATAATAAAAAAACTAACAAAAAAAGTGTAATCCTTGATAAGAAAAAAAAAGATAAACTAAGCCAAAATAAGTATAATGTTTGTGTGTTAAACTTGTGACCTCTAGTGTAAAATTAATTACACCTACCATCTAACTTTAAGCTCTTATGTGCACAAATAAATGAAATTGTGATAAAATGTTCATTGTCTAAAAACCCGACCCCCCGGTTGCTTATGCTCCAGTATTGGTCTCATGGTCTAGAAACCAGTATCGGTTGAGCTAGCTTGACCCTAAAACCAGGAGTGGTCTCGTCTGTGGCCAACTCTAGTACTCAAAGGGGTTCTTGATATTTTGAAGTCTTGTGCGTACAATATTTGTGGTGTGCTGGTGATTTAACTATAACTTAACCTTGTGGCTTGGGATTATATTTGGAGTAAGACACTATGGCCAAGTTACAAATTAAACTGAATTGTAGCAGTTATTGCTCTGTCCTGGTTATATGGAAAATATAATGTTGTGAGCGAAGTTTGGTCAACCATGAGAAAAAAACTCATATCTCTTGATGGAGGCTTGTTTATAGGTTAGGGTTAAGCTTTTATACTTGTGCATAAGTTGAATGAAGTTTGTGCTTTGGCACAAAACATGAAGAAGACATCACTGGACACTTGTACATAAAGTTGTGGCTGACGCAAAGAAATACTGGATAAGGATCTCTACAATTATGCTATTTCTTTTCACGCACTAAAAAAAATATATTATATACTACGGTTATTTTGCTTATATACCATGGTTAAATATTTGCGCCCATCGCAAATGCCAAAAAATTTAAAACCACGGTTCTATAGTTTGTCGTTTTAAAGTGTTTTTTTGTTTAGAATCTATCAACTATAACCCACGAATGATGCCAAAAACTGTCATTTAAAGTGATTAATAAACGACGGTTATTCTAAAAACTGTGGTATGTGATGTATAAATTCAACGAATAAACCACAGCTATACATGAAAGCATGGTGTATAGTCTGCAATTTTTTTTCAACTCCCTGCCTTCAATCTGGTAAACTCAACAGAGCGCAGACACAAGAGAATGAAGAGGCCAGAACATGTATGTTATGTTCCTTGTTTGTGAATTAGATGCAAAATCGTGAGTGAAGAATAGAGGCACAGTATGTTCCTTGTTCGCCGGTGGGTTGCAAAATTACCGTGAGGTTGAAGAGAATGGATGAGGCGCAGAGCATGTTCCTTGTTCGCCGGTTAGGGTTGCAAAAATTACAGTGAGTGAAGTTGAGGAAAAGGCATAGAGCATGTTCCTTGTTCGCCAGTGTGGGTTGTAAAAATTACCGTGAAAACAAGAGAATGAGAGAGATCGGAGCATGTTCCTTGTTTCCCAGTGTGGGTTGCAAAAATTACCGCAAAAACAAGAGAATGAAAGAGGCCAGAGCATGTTCCTTTGTTTGCCGGTATGGGTTGCAAAATTACGGTGTGGTTGATGGTACATAGCATGTTCCTTGTTCACTAGTATGGGTGCAAACAGGAAAATTGATCTACTAAAACTAAACAAATTAATCTAGAAAATAATAAATCAATAAGTCTGTCGAGTTGCAAAAATCCCGGTCACTACAGAATAGACAGTTAAGCAACCAAGTATCGAACCGTGGGACTTGAATAAATAAGCCTAAGTCCTATCCTAATCCTAAGAAAACTGGAAACTAGGGGGGTTGTGAATTGTTTTTGGAACTGAATCAAATAAATGCAAATCAGAATTGAATAAGCAATCGGTAAAATGAATGATGAGTTTGATAATATGAGTGGAACTGTGGGCTCGGGTTGTTCTTTTCTGGTTGAATCTAGTAACTCCTACAATTTAATTATGAGAAACGGAAAGGCCAATTCTTTCTATCTCTTTCAATGCTAAATCCTAGTTCATTGAAGAGCTCACCTATCAGAACGTGACAACTCTAATCTAGCAGTTGGCAAAACACATATAGGTGGAATAAGCACAAAGAATTGTTAGCGTTCGTAGGAAAGATTATCTATCCGACTAATCCTTCCCCAAATTCCCAGGTTAATTCGAACTCCCTATTAATCACCTTGTCTGATCTTAATAGGTTTCGCAAAACAACTCTATAACTCGCGAAATTAGTAGAGAAGAAAATTGATAATCATTAACCTGGAAACAATCCGTCACAATCTCATAATCAAACTGCAGAATCTTTAACTACATTGAATCCATCTTGAACAAACCCTACCCCAGAGTTAAATCCCTACTAGCCAGACATTGCAATGGAACAGATAAATACAATCAACATAGAAATCATCTAAAGGAAGAAAAACCCTTCTGTTGAACGATTATCCAGTATCGATGGCTGCAGGCGCAAGGTTGAAGATGAGTCGCACTTCCTTTGTCGATGCTCCTCCAGAACGATGTCGATATGATTGGTGAATGTGGATGAAGGTGAACTGATGCAATTGGCGTGGATGAATGGAGAGAACTTCGTTTATCAGCGTGAGAGAGTGTGTTGTAATGATCGATGATGAATGAATATTCTCCTCTGATTAGGTCAGTTAAATAGACTTTTCCTCTCTCTTTTCCCTTCAAAACGCCGAGTTTGTGCTGAATTTTTCGTCCTGTCCGAACATTGGTCCGGACTTCAATGTTCGGACACAGTGTTCTGAGCGCTTCAAGCCTGAAAGTTTCGACTTGTGTCCGAACTTAGATGTTCGGACACAAGTTCGGACATGCTCCGTACATCAGACCTCCGGCTTTTTAACTATGTCCGAACTTCGATGCTCGGACTGAAGTTCGGACATTCCATCAGGCGCAGCACACAAACCCTCGACTTGCGTCCGAACTTGGAAGTTCGGAAGTTCGGACACAAGTTCGGACTTCCTTCAAAATCCTCCAAATTCTTTATCTTGACTCCGATTCGACCCCCGTTTGTTGCATTATCTCCCTTGTGAGTAAATCTAGTGTTTCCTTGGCTTTTCTCTGCATTTAACATAGAAAAAGAGTATCAAGCCTTAACAAACAGCAAACCAAAGGAAAACGTAAGATAAGTGTGGAATATGTTGATGCGTGTACACAAATTAGGCATTAAAGACTACCAAAACCATTCATATCTCACACTCATCAAACCTCCTCACACTTAACCTTTGCTTGTCCTCAAGCAAAGCAGGAGTAAAATGTCTCAGAATGCCTCAGGGCCAAACCTCGGGATTGCACAAAATAAGGAGTTAAAGACACAATAATTACCCAAAAATCGATCTGCTCTTAACTGCGTGTCTCTCAAACAATAAAGCACACTTTTTAAAACAAAAGACTGTGAAGAAGTCAAATCAGGAAGTAAAAACGTGGAGTAACTCAGAACCTTCCAACCTTTTCTCTTCTCAAACCCTTGGATGACAAGGGGTGTGAAGTTCTGCCATATTCCGCAGAACCTTTCAACACCACGTACTCATGATTCAATTTAAGGAATTGCCAGAAACATAAGACTTTAAAGAACTTCCTCTTCTTTTTTTTCTTTGTGTACATAAAAATTTTTCGCGAATAATTCATCCCCCAGACTTTTCTCTCCATCCTTGTAACGGTATTGGGTCTTTTATCCCAGATCAGACGACCTTAGGTAAATGGGTGATGAAGCACCCCAAGGACTTAATAACCGGATGGAAGAGGCCTGTTTTTGGTTCAGAAAAAACTTAAATCAGAGGAGTACCTTGCCTTTATCCTTCATTCCAGACATTCTCATCATTCCCAAGGTTCCAAGCTAAACCAGTTCTAACTTCACTACTAACTTGTTCACAGATATTTAACAAAATTCAGTCATTCGAAAGAAATTATGAGAGCACACAGCTTTGAGCAAACCAACTCTTTAGGTTAGTACCGGACTCAACTCCACAACTAAAGATCCACCCAAGTATTTAACACTAAAGAGCACTCTAAGAGAGTTACCCCCACATAGCCCAAAACCAAACAAAAATTAGGGCGGGAATAAATGACTGACACATTCAAAAAGATCTCCCCCTTCCTCACACTTAAGGAGGAGCAATGTCCGCATTGTTCAGAATTTAACACAATAAGGAGATTGGACTGAATGTGGCAGACTCACAAGGGTGAACGGATCAATATTCATGTTAAAAGCACAGGCCGAACATTAACCAAAAGAATAAGAAACTGAAAACTCCCCTGATTTCTTTTATGATGCTTTGAGGAAGAGGCTTCCTCACACTTAGTGTCCAGGTAGGGGAGAATGGTTCCTCACACTTGAGTCCAAGCTAGTGTCCGGCATGGAGGCAGCATAGTAAAACACACTTGCACACATTGAACAAACAAAACAGAAAGTGTGCTAGAGCATCGATTAGTGACAACCAATATTCAGAGTTAAGATTCAAAAAAACGAAAATCAAAAGAAAATTACAACCCAATCGAAATAAAAGTAATCAGTTCAACACAACTAAAAACAAATCCAGAAAGAAGTCCAAGAACGGCTTCTACACAAAAATAGCAAGCAGCAACATAATCACTGTGGAGGCGGATAGTACGCCTGCCACTGCTGGAACTGATCGAGCAGAGCCTGATAGTCTTCCTGAGAGCGACGGGCCTGCTGCTGCAGAGTCTCGATCTCCGCCTGATAGCGACGATCTGCCTCCTCGAAACGAGACTCCAGCTGAGCAAACTCATAGCGAGTGACGTACTCGCTCCCAGGGGCTGGCAGTGCTAGATACGCCTCCTCCTCGTCAGGTGAAGCAGCAGGAGCGGGCTCTGATGGTCCCTCACCCGCTCTCTCTGGCGCTTCTGCGGTCGCGCTGCAGCCTTCTTCCTCCACACCCTCTCTGAACTCAAACCACATCTTCTTCAGGCCGCCCGCATCAATAGGAGCCGCGCAGCATGCAGCCCCACAGTAGGAACGGTAACCCTCTGCCTCCTGAGTATGCTGCAGATCATGACTGGGAAGCCCAGCTTGTGCTTATCTTTGTGCTCCATGATGTACTGCATATGCAAGAAGATCACCCATGGCAAGTAAGTGAGCTGCACAGCCTCAGCAAACGCCGGATCCAGCACTGTCCGAAGTAGTAAGAAGTCTGTATGGTTCAGGTCCGAGCTCTGTCGTGGTACAATATTCGCAGCCAGTAGTGCGAGCAGAACTCTCTCCTGCGGGCTCTGAAGCGCATCAGCAGGGACGACCTGCTTTGATGGGTCATCCCCTCTGCGTCGTCGAGGCCCCTGAACCATAAGGGGGGTATAGTGTTGGATGGCAGCTGTCTTGAAGTCGTTGGGGTTAAGATGCTCAGGGCGGTCTGGGGCGGGATAAGGAATGTCCATATAGTGAGCAATCTCCATCGTGGAGACCGTCACTCTATCCCCGTCTACTATGGATTTGATCTGCCCATCTTGGTAGATCGCATTTGCATAGAACATGCGCACGGCTTGTTCAGAGTACTGACCTCCCATATCTAGAATCTTGCCCCAGCCCAATGGGTCCAAATAAGCCCGTAGTCCTAGCTGCTGCTCCAGCTCCCCACCACACAGCGCTCAGCAATTATGTCCATACCTTTTTCGAACCATTCTTTGGCTGCATCATTTCTAAATTCAGGTTCGAGAGCTCTTCGGCTGGAGCTTGCTCCTGCAGCCCTCTTACCCCGGCCTGTGATTCGGCTCAGCATCTGCTCAACAAGGGTGTCCAATGTCAATTAAAGGCAGACAAGAAAATAGTTTCTAAGTGTGCATATAACCACCCAAAATCCGACAGAGTCTCCCCTAAAAATTTAGTAATCTCCACAACACAGATTCAATCCATCTTCTAATTGCAGTACATTGAGCATTAACAAGTCAACAACCAGAAGAGACTTAATCGAAATACACAAATTCCTGTAACAAGGTGTTCAATACCAACAAAGTAATACCAACCAAGTCTCAGTTGTAAGCACAAATCCAACCCCAATCTTAAAACCACACTCAACTGTTACCAACACAAAGATGCAGTTCTAATCACCCCTAAAAAGGTACTTTGTTCCACCATTTCAGCTTAATCTCAATCACTGTTTTTTTTCTTTCTTTAATTCAGCCATGCAAGATAAAAGCACACACTCAAATATGCATATTGAAATCACGGTTGGCAGTTTTACACACTTCCATCCAGCAACTTACAGCAAATTAGATAGTAAACTTGATAAACGCAAATGAAGCTCAGAAATCTTCAAAAAAACAGCCTATTCTCGCGACTTGACATACCTCACATTCCAAATCTGTCACAAATTCCTTAAACGAGGTAGAAAAGTAGAGAAATTACCTTGTTAGTTGAATGTGCTTAGAGGAAGATAGAACACCAAAATCTACACAAATCGAACTCAAAAACCCCAATTCGGTAGTTAGGGTTCGAACAGGTATGCTCCAAAATCGGGCAGATTCAAGATGTTTCTGGTGGATTTCGAGTGCTAGGAGTGTAGAGGATTCAAAAACGAAGAGATTGGTAGTAAGAATGAGGGATTTGGTGGAGTTTTGAGTGAGTTATGGGAGATTGGAGAAGAGGGAGATATGGGGCTGGTGCGGCTGTCGCGAGGTAGGGGATGGAGTTTGTGAGGGTTTATGTCCGCGCCCCTCTATAATTCAGAAATTTTCGAGCTGTCCGAACTTCGATGTTCGGACAGGAACATACCTGGGCTGCGCTTCGAATTGAGTCCGAACTTCGATGTTCGGACCGAAGTTCGGACATCCCGTGTTTTCCTTCCGCTAAATCTTCCGTGTTGAGTCCGAACTTCAATGTCCGGACTGAAGCTCGGACATCCTGTTTTGCACAGCTCTCCAACTCTCGAACAACGTCCGAACTTCAATGTCCGGACAGAAGTTCGGACATATAGCTTTGCCCAGCCCTCAGATCCTCGAATCAGTCCGAACTTCGATGTTCGGACCGAAGTTCGGACATCACCAAATATGCACCTCTTTGTTTCTTTTTGAGCTCAACTTACTGCAACAACAACATTACTCTAAAACAAACTATAAACAACATAAAAACACAGAATAGAAGTACCGAAAACACTGGGTTGCCTCCCAGTCAGCTGCTCTTCTTTAATGTCTTTAGCTAGACAATTTCCGTTGATTAATCAGAAGAGGTGTGATGAGCAGCTCTACAACAGCCCAGTGAATTCCTTCAGCTTTCGCAATTCTTTTCGCATTCGCCAAGAGAATTTCTTTTTCACATTTGAACTCGTCTCTTGAGAATTCATCGTTGCTGTAGGATTGGATTCACTCTCCAAAAGAATATCGCCTGCAAAGGAAAAAGATTATGATCAGTACCAAGATAGCTTTTTAATCGAGCACCATTTACCTTAAAGGTTTCACCAGCCTTATTTTCCAGCTCGTACGCCCCGTAGATGTAGCTCCCACAACTCTGAAGGGGCCGCCCAGTGCGACTTAGCTTCCCAGGGAAGAGGCGTAGCCTAGAGTTAAAGAGTAGCACTAGATCCCCCACTTTGAAGTCTCTCTTTTGTATCCGGTCGTGGATCTTTTTGGTGCGCTCTTTATAGATTCTTGAGCTTTCGTACGCCTGGTCCCTCAGTTCCTCCAACTCAGAAAGCTGAAATCGCCTCTTCTCCAGCGCATGTAAATCAAAATTAAGAGCCTTTAAAGCCCAATAGGCTCTGTGCTCTAGCTCAACTGGGAGATGACAAGCCTTCCCGTATACCAGCTTGAAGGGGGACATCCCAATGGGAGTTTAAATGCAGTTCTATAGGCCCATAGAGCATCATCAAGCTTGACAGACCAATCCTTCCTGGAGGAATTGACTGTCTTCTGAAGAATCCATTTGAGCTCTCGGTTGCTCACTTCTGCTTGCCCATTAGTTTGGGGGTGATAAGGCAAAGCTACCTTATGAGTCACCCCGTACTTAGTCATCAGAGAATCAAAAGCTTTGTTGCAGAAATGAGAACCTCCGTCACTGATGATAGCTCTTGGCACCCAATCTGGTAAAGATGTTCTTCTTCAAGAATTTTACACGGTTTTAGCATCAGCAGAAGGGCAGGGGATTGCTTCGACCCATTTGGAAACATAATCTACAGCAACAAGGATGTAGTGGTTTCCGTGAGAAGAAGGAAATGGGCCGGTGAAGTCAATACCCCAGACATCAAATAATTCCACTTCAAGGATTCCCTTCTGCGGCATCTCATGCCTTCTTGAAGTGTTCCCCATCCTCTGGCAGTTATCACAGTGAGCACAGAAGCGGTGGACATCTTTGTGTAGAGTGGGCCAGTAAAAACCACACTCTAACACTTTAGCAGCTGTCCTAGTGGGACCGTGGTGACCACCCGCCTCTCGAGAATGGCAGAACTCTATTACACTGTTTACCTCTTCATCAGGGAGACATCTTCTGATCAATCCATCAGCACATACTCTGAAGAGATAGGGGTCCTCCCAAACATAATGACGGGTCTCAGACAGAAACTTCTTCCTCTGGTTGTAGCTTAGATCATGGGGAACCAACCCAGAGGCAAGATAGTTAGCCAAGTCAGCGTACCATGGCTCTTTGACTTTCCCAATTACAAAGACCGTTTCGTCGGGAAAGAACTCATTTATGGGGACCCCGTCATCTGGAGTCTCAAGCCTTGATAAATGGTCTGCAACCCCATTCTGCTTCCCTTGCTTATCAACCACTTCCAAGTCAAACTCTTGGAGAAGCAGGATCCATCTCAATAGTCTGGGCTTGGAATCATTCTTTTGAAACAAATACTTCAAGGCGGAGTGGTCGGTGTGGGCAATTACCTTACTCCCCAACAAAAGGTCTGAATTGTCAAGAGCGAACACCACAGCAGTAGCTCCTTCTCAGTGGTGGTGTAGTTCTTTTGAGGCTCCGTCAGCGTCTTACTCGCATATGTGATACCCTCAAAATTTTATCCTTCCTTTGACAGAGTGCAGCACCAACAGCGAAGTCGCTAGCATCAGTCATTACCTCAAAAGGAAGGGTCCAGTCAGGGGGAACCACAATGGGGGCAGAGATGAGTTTATTCTTGATGGTTTGAAAAGCCTTCAAACATTCTTCTGAGAAGTGAAACTTAACATCTTTCTGCAGGAGATCAGACAAGGGCTTCGCGATTTTTGAAAAGTCCTGGATGAACCTTCGATAGAACCCCGCGTGACCCAGGAAAGATCTGACTCCTCTGACTGAAGTGGGAGGAGGTAACCCCTCAATGACTTCCACTTTTGCCTTATCCACCTGAATGCCGTCTTTGGAGACCCTGTGCCCAAGCACTATACCCTCATGTACCATAAAATGGCACTTCTCCCAATTTAAAACCAGGTGGGTCTCCTCACATCTGCTTAGTATCTGATCCAGCTGATCCAGACACACATCAAAGTTCTGGCCATACACCGAGAAGTCGTCCATGAAGACTTCTATGCTCTTCTCAATAAATTCGTTGAAAATGGCCATCATGCACCGCTGGAAGGTGGCTGGTGCGTTGCAGAGACCAAATGGCATCCTCCTATAGCAAACGTGCCATAAGGGCAGGTGAAGGTGGTCTTCTCCTGATCCTCTGGCGCGATGGGAATCTGGAAGTAACCGCTGTATCCATCAAGGAAACAGTAGTACTCCTGCCCAGCCAGTCGCTCCAACATCTGATCGATGAACGGCAGCGGGAAATGATCCTTTCTTGTGGCCTCGTTCAAACGTCTGTAGTCTATGCACATCCTCCAGCCAGTGGTCTGTCTTTGAGGCACCAGCTCTCCCTTGTCATTGGGCACCGCCACAATTCCTCCTTTCTTGGGTACGACTTGCACGGAGAAACCCAGCGGCTGTCAGAGATGGGGTAGATGATGCCCGCATCCAAAGCTTTAACACTCAGCTTCACTACTTCCTTCAGGTTGGGGTTCAATCTCCTTTGGGGTTGCCTCACTGGTTTGATACTATCTTCCATGTAGATTCGGTGAGTGCAGAACCCTGGACTGATCCCTTTAATATCTGCCACTGACCACCCCAATGCTCCCTTGTGTCTTCCTAATACTCCAGAAGTCTGCTTTCCTGCGAAACAGACAAAGAAGAAGAAATAATAACTGGCAGGGCGCCACCCTCTGCCAAGAAAGCATATTTAAGATTTGAAGGAAGAGTTTTTAATTCAAGAGTAGGGGGCTTCTCTACTGAAGGAATGAGCCTCTGAGTAGGCCTGTCCAGTGGCTCCACAGGAGGAGCATGAGGGCGAAAATAGGTTCGTCCCTGGTTAAGCTGCTGGACAACAGTAGCTACCTCAGTGCTCTCCTTGTCATCCTCAATCGAATGGCATAACACCTGTTCTAACAGATCAGAATTCTCAAACAGGAAGGAAGAGTCATTAGTACTTTCAGTGACAAATGCATCATAATCATCAGTGTAGTCGACATCAATAGAAAGTACAGCATGAGAAGAAGCATTTGTTCTCATCATCTTGGTGATATCAAAACTAAGCTCCTCATTATTAAATTTCAGGGTGATTTTTCCTTTGTCAACATCAATGACAGTTTTAGCAGTTCTCAGGAATGGTCTACCCAAAATTAATGGTACTTCCACATCCTCATCCATATCAAGAATAACAAAATCAGCAGGGAAGAAGAAGTTACCAACACCTACCACAACGTTCTCAACCATACCAAGAGGTTTGATTGAGGAACGATCAGCCAATTGTAAATTAAAGTTGATTGGGACAAGCTCACCAGCATGAAGCTTCTTAAACATCGAGTACGGCATTAAATTGATGCTTGCTCCAAGGTCGCAGAGTCCGTACCCACAGTCCATGTCTCCAATGGTGCAAGGGATGATGGGCTGCCCTGGATCTCCACACTTTGGAGGGAGCTTCTGCTGGATGGCTGCAGAGCACGTCTCTGTCAGCTGAACAATCTCCTTTTCTTTGAACCTTCGCTTGTTAGAAATCAAATCCTTCACAAAGCGAGCATAGTTAGGCATCTGCTTGATAGCATCAATTAAGGGAATATTAATTGTAAGCTTCGAAAATACACTCAAAAATTTCCCAAATTGATCATCAAGTTCTTTTCTTTTAATCTATTAGGGAAAGGAAGTTCCTTCGGAACCACCTTACCCTTGGAGTTTTTAGCAGTCAAAATATGAGAAGGGGAAGAAATAGGAGCCTGGGTCTCCTCAACAACTACCTCAGGAGGGGCTGGGGGCCCTGACGGTGCACCAGTGCTAGAAGAAGGGCGACCGGTCTCCTCGTCAGCTTGGTCCTCAGCCACTTGATTTCTATTTATTAACTGCTTCCCACTTCTTAAGTAACTGCTGCCACCTCTTCAGAATCTGAGCAGTCCTCACTACCACGGTTTCTGAGACCGTCACTGCCTTCAACTGAGCTTTAGGATTGGGGTCTGTTTGGGAAGGCAGTGAGCCAGACGGTCTCTGCTGTAGGAGGAATTGAGTCAACTGACTCATAGTTCCTTGCATCTCCACCATAGCGTTCTCAAGCTTTTGCTGGCCAGCTGCCAGATTCTGATTTATCACTGTTTGTTGCTCTTGAGAGGCCATCAGTTTATCCATCATCTCCTTTAAATTAGCATTATTCGAACTCAGTGAGGATGGCTGAGCTGGAGACTGCTGTGGCCTAAACTGATTGTATGGGGGCCTAACAAAACCAGGTGGTCCTCCCTGACTTGCCCTCTGAGGCTGCATCTGCTGTGAGTTGAGGGCGTTATTTGGATTACCGTACCTCAGGTTTGGATGCTGGTTCTGCATCCAAGGCTGCCTGTTGTACTGACCAATTACATTTGCTTCCTCAGTCTGCCTCATCTCAGCAACCATCGGGCAGTCTTCGTAGTCATGGCTGTCTCCACACTGAGAACAGCATACCTCATTTGGACCAGTAGACACCTGCTTGACGGCTTGCACAGATGTCTGTCCCATAGTGAGCCGCTCGAGCATCTTCGCCATATTGCCCACTGTGGTACTCAGATGGGCCTGCTCAGCAGCAATCTGCTCCATCATAGGGTCTGGAGTCCGAGAGGAGGTCTGCCCAACTGTGAAGACCCTCCCGTTGCTCCACTGGCGGAGCTCCTCGCAGTAGGACTCCATGGCTGACATAAATTCCTCTCCGCTTTTAGCCAACATTTCCACCCAATGCGGTCTGACCTCGGCTCTGTGCTCATCTCTCAGCCCTTGAAAGAACCCCTGGGCCAAGGACGTCATATTCTGACCGTGATGCGGGCACTGGCGGAGCAGCTCCTTGAACCTATCCCAAGCTTCACATATTGTCTCGTTACCGGACTGTCTGAAAGCGGTCAGATCAGCGATCATCTGTCTGGTCCGGGAGATGGGAATATACTTCTCATAGAACCTCTCCGTCAGCAGCTCCCAGGTAGTGATGATACCTGGTGGTAGACGGTGGAACCACTTCGAGGCTTCCCCTGATAGACTGTGCTGAAATAAGCACAGCCGAGCATATTCCTCAAGCCCCTGGGACATCCCCAACGAATCCAGATGGACTAAAACCGGTGGACATGGTCGAGTGCATCAGCCGGGTCTGCGCCTGAGAAGGTCCCTGCTGGATGATTCCTGACAGCGTTTGTCTGATGGCTTGGTTTCAACTTTTGCCATTCTGCTGTTAATTCAGCTGTGAGGTTAGGTAAGTCACAGGTCCTCTTCTAGGAGCAGCTGGCGGCCGATTTATTCTTCCCAAAGTGGACTGCTCAGCGTTGGCATTGGGATTGGCTGGTCCGTTAGCAGCCATGGCGAAGGTGAGTGCTCTTCTCGCTCTTCGAGCTGTACGGTTGATCTCTAAGTCTAAGTTGAATCTTGGTGGACCTCGAGATCGAGTACCGTGCATTCACCAACACCTGCACAGTTAAACAAAACAAATCAAATAAAAAAAACAATTGACAACCAAGGCAAAGGACTTGACAAAGTCAAGTCCCCGGCAACGGCGCCATTTTGCAAACAGGAAAATTGATCTACTAAAACTAAACAAATTAATCTAGAAAATAATAAATCAATAAGTCTGTCGGGTTGCAAAAATCCCGGTCACTACAGAATAGACAGTTAAGCAACCAAGTATCGAACCGTGGGACTTGAATAAATAAGCCTAAGTCCTATCCTAAATCCTAAGAAAACTGGAAACTTAGGGGGGTTGTGAATTGTTTTTGGAACTGAATCAAATAAATGCAAATCAGAATTGAATAAGCAATCGGTAAAAATGAATGATGAGTTTGATAATATGAGTGGAACTCTGGGCTCGGGTTGTTCTTTTCTGGTTGAATCTAGTAACTCCTACAATTTAATTATGAGAAACGGAAAGGCCAATTCTTTCTATCTCTTTCAATGCTAAATCCTAGTTCATTGAAGAGCTCACCTATCAGAACGTGACAACTCTAATCTAGCAGTTGGCAAAACACATATAGGTGGAATAAGCACAAAGAATTGTTAGCGTTCGTAGGAAAGATTATCTATCCGACTAATCCTTCCCCAAATTCCCAGGTTAATTCGAACTCCCTATTAATCACCTTGTCTGATCTTAATAGGTTTCGCAAAACAACTCTATAACTCGCGAAATTAGTAGCGAAGAAAATTGATCATCATTAACCTGGAAACAATCCGTCACAATCTCATAATAAAACTGCAGAATCTTTAACTACATTGAATCCATCTTGAACAAACCCTACCCCAGAGTTAAATCCCTACTAGCCAGACATTGCAATGGAATAGATAAATACAATCAACATAGAAATCATCTAAAGGAAGAAAAGCCCTTCTGTTGAACGATTATCCAGTATCGATGGCTGCAGGCGCAAGGTTGAAGATGATGGTCGTACTTCCTTCTTTCGATGCTCCTCCAGAACGATGTCGATATGATTGGTGAATGTGGATGAAGGTGAACTGATGCAATTGGCGTGGATGAATGGAGAGAACTTCGTTTATCAGTGTGAGAGAGTGTGTTGTAATGATCGATGATGAATGAATACCTTTCCCCTCTGATTAGGTCAGTTAAATAGACTTTTCCACTCTCTTTTCCCTTCAAAACGCCGAGTTTGTGCTGAATTTTCCGTCCTGTCCGAACATTGGTCCGGACTTCAATGTTCGGACACAGTGTTCTGAGCGCTTCAAGCCTGAAAGTTTCGACTTGTGTCCGAACTTAGATGTTCGGACACAAGTTCGGACATGCTCCGTACATCAGACCTCCGGCTTTTCTTAACTATGTCTGAACTTCGATGCTCGGACTGAAGTTCGGACATTCCATCAGGCGCAGCACACAAACCCTCGACTTGCGTCCGAACTTGGAAGTTCGGACACAAGTTCGGACATTCCTTCAAAATCCTCCAAATTCTTTATCTTGACTCCGATTCGACCCCCGTTTGTTGCATTATCTCCCTTGTGAGTAAATCTAGTGTTTCTTTGGCTTTTCTCTGCATTTAACATAGAAAAAGAGTATCAAGCCTTAACAAACAGCAAACCAAAGGAAAACGTAAGATAAGTGTGGAATATTGTTGATGCGTGTACACAAATTAGGCATTAAAGACTACCAAAACCATTCATATCTCACACTCATCAATGGGTTGTGAAATTACCGTGAGCTTGAAGAGATGACGTCCAGCATGTTTCTTGTTCACCAGTATGGGTTGCAAAATTACCATGAGGTGAAGAGAATGAGGAAGAGGCGCAGAGCATGTTAGATCCTTGTTCGCCAGTGTGGGTTGCAAGTTATAATGAGAGAATTATATAAGAGAATAAAGAGAGCCCACGTTAATACGAGCCAAAAATTAAAATTTCCGCTTAGACTATATATCATGGTTCACCAAAAACCATGGTTTATTCACTTAGGTGTGTAATTAAATGAAGGTTGCACTATAAACGGTGGTTTATAAGTAAACTATATACCACGGTTCATAAAAAACCATGGTTTAGATACTCAGACGTGTAATATAAATGACGGATGCCCAAGGAACCATGGTTTATAAGTAACTTATATACCACGGTTCACTAAAAACAGTAGTTTATTCACTCCGGTGTGTACTATAAATGACAGTTGCCCTAGAAACCATGATTTATAAACTTTAAACCACTCTTTTTCATTTAACCGTAGTTTAAACGTCATCATTTAAAATCTTTTTCTAGCAGTGACATCTCTTTTATTTGTTTGTTTGAAGGGAGAAACCATCTAACCTTTAGGGATATAGGACAACAATGGTATCCACATATTACTAACCGCTATGAGTTTTGCAAGGAAATTGAAATGTATGACCATTTATTCCTCGAAAGTCTATTTATTGCAATGAAGATGCTTATGTGTGCCAAGTGGAAGAGTAGTGTCAAGTATAAATATAACAATGTTGTGTTGGATAGACCTAACCTATAGCACTAATTTGAAGAGTTGAGAGCTACATAGACCAGTCTAAACCTAATCAAATATGTTTAACTTGCCCTCACGACTCAAGTCTTCATTATTTCACCTCGGATAAAAAAAAGGTCGACAATGAATTATGTGTTGGGTTGTAGTGTGGATAGTGTCTATAATCAGTGGACAAGCTTATCCAGCCCAGCCTTAGTTTCAAACTTTTGATATACAATTTTTTATATTCCATTAAACATATAATGATATATATATACATAAAATTTTATTTATGTTCTAGGAGGCATGGCTTCCCCTATCACCAAGTTGCTATTTGTAGACGACTGTGTAATATTTGGATCAACATCTTTGGCAAACGTTCAAGATCTTTCCAACATTTTGGAGGACTTTAAGGAAGCATCAGGTCAATGCATTAACCCAGCAAAATCTGCTATTATGTTCTCGGGTGGACTTGCCCCACCCCTCCGTACTCAGCTTGCTCAATTACTAAATGCCAATCAAGTAAAGGGCTTGGGCCACTACCTTGGATTTTCAAGCACAAATGGGAGGGACCGTCCGTCAGTTTTTGCCTATGTGTGTGAAAGAATAGACAAATGCATCCAATCCTGGACTCACAAAGTTTCCCAAGCAGATAGACAAATCCTCATCAAATCTGGTCTCCAATCCCAACTTATATTATATCAGTTGTGCTTATGCCAAAATGATGCTCAAACAAATCCAAAGCCAGTTGGCATGTTTCTAGTGGAGTGGCTCGCCAAGTAAGTGAGGCTTTCATTGAAGGAAATGATCACACCTCTGTCAAAGTATGGATTTAGCAGGGCTAGGTTTTAGAGATCTCTTCAGTTTCAATCGTGCTCTATTGGCAAAACAACTATGGCGTATTATGACAGAGCCTCACACCTTATTATCTCAACTTTTCCATGCTTGATACTTGTCAAACACAAGCTTGCTCGATGCCCTGGTAACTTCTAATGCTAGCCCTCAATGGAAAGCCTTGCTTAGCGTTAAGGATTTGATTGAATTGGGAGCCAGGAAAGGCATAATCAATGGTGAAACAACCATGCTTACTGACAGATGGATCGAGGCTAAACAGGGAGGGCGCCCTTATCTCTGGAAATTGCCAACAGATCAAATTTCAGCATCGGTGGCTACTCTCACTAATCACACGGGCACTTGGGACACCACCCTATTACAAAAATTATTCCCTACCTCTAATGTGCCACTCATCCTTTAAATGCCACTTCCACAGCCCTCCATACATACAACCCCACAACCGCAACTTGCAGCAGATTTGTGGTACTGAGGTTTATCTACATCAAGAAAGTTTACAGTAAAGACAGCCTACCACGTTGATTTCTCACAACGTTTGGCCACTTCAGTTGGGAATGCATCATATCATCATCATCAAATACTGTGGGCAAAGCTTTTAAATGGCTCAAGACTCTTCTCTATTCACCATGAGTCCAGCTCTTCGCATGGAAAGTGTTGCATGAGGTTGTTCCTTGCAAGCAAGTACTAGCCAAACGTATGCAGAACCACAATATAGATGATACTTTCATTGGATGCGGTAAGAATGAATCTCTAGCCCATGTGCTCATGTACTATCCCACTGTTCAGTATTATTGGCTGTTAGGTAATATTCTTGTGCCAGAAAACTTTCAACACTCTGACCAAGCTTTTGTGGACTGGTTTTGTGAAATCTACATCAATGCCCCAAGGCAAGATTTGTTGAACCTTGTCCTGCTCCTTTGGTGCCTGTGGTTTGCAAGATGCCAGTTAATTAACGGCCAGGTCAAGACTTTTGATCAAGGATGGTGCCAAACAGATAACTACTTGCACAACACTCAATCCTACACTAATCTATTGCCTCATCCTCACTGGCTGGAACTCTTTGTTGATGGGAGTCTAGACAAGCATAATCATATGGGCTGCGCCTACATTGGACTTCAAGGAGGGATTCTTTCTCTTGCAGGTTTCCAATACAACTCGAGCATTTACACCCCCACACAAGTGGAACTGGGTGTTCAAGCAGCAATCAGGGTAGGTGCAACCTCTATTCGATTCATGATGGATTACAAACAAATTGTGGATTACCTAACCTCGGCGCAACTTCTTCCATTCATCATGATGTCTAGAATATCCTTAATCGTGTTTTAGCAAGTCTAGGCTCATTAGTGAATGTAACTTAGTCATATTCCCTTTTCCCTGAATTGACGATCTTGTTTACTATTTGGATATGTCGTTTGATTTCAATATTTAACATATAAGATAAAATAATTTTTAAAATTTAAGTTTTGTAAATGATTCCTTACATGATAAACTATATGTTACAAAATTTAGTTTTATCAAATTATTTTATCTTCTATGCTTAATATTGAAGTGGAAAAACGTGTCAAAAAACAAACAAGACGGTCAATTCAGGACGGAGGGAGTACTTATCAAGGACTCGCAATATGTCAGCTCATTACTTGGCAAACCATGCTCATGGTTCAAAAAAAACAAGCAATGGTCATCAGATAAAATTCCGGATTTCATTCTTAGGTTATGTAATGTAAGAATTAAGGGTGCGTTCACTTCGGGGTAATCCACAAAGGGAAACAGAATGATTCTCTTTGTGATGGTTTGTTTTGTATTTTTATTGATTCTGTTTCCCCCACTTTCAGTTTTGAAAACCCCCATATCCCTCTTGGTGATTCCCCCAAAAATCCGAGGGAAAAGTATTCCCTTTCCTCCCTCTTACCCGTATCTTCATCTTTTATATAAACACATATTAAAATATATGGTATATAATCTATATAAATACTAATATATGATACATAATTTTTATAAACATTAATCTAATAGAAATATAAACATATTTTATTTATAATTTATATAAATATAAATATAAATATGGATATGAATATGAGTATAATATATATATCATTTATAATTTAAAATAAATATTAATGTATAATATATAATAATATTAATATAAATTATTCATATTTGAAAAAATAAACAAATACTATATATATTATTTATAATTAATACAATAAAATTCTAAAATAATAATATATATTTTTAATAATTTAATTAAATATTAATATATATAATCATTTATACATATGAGTTATAATTTAAATAAATTGAACAACCATGATATATGTATATTAATATTAATAAATACTATTTATACTTTAAATGCTATAAAGATAAAAGTATTTATATATTTGTTTATAAAGTTAAAAATATATATTATATAATATTTGAAAAATTATATTATTTACAATTTAATTAATCATTTTAAAATAATAATATTATTTTATTTAAATTTAAATACCATAAAACTAAAAAAATTTAATATATAGTTATAATTTATATAAATATTTTTTATGATCTACAGTTTGAATATATTATTATATAATATATTAATAAATATTATTTATAACTTACATACTATAAAATGAAAATTTTAATATATTATATATATATATATATAGATTTTTTTAAAAAATATATTAGATTTATAATCTTAATATATTGTATATATCTATATAAATATTAATATATCATTTACAATTTAAAAACTATTTATATATGCTATATAATTTATATAGATATAAGTATATGTCACATAAAAATTAGATAAATATTAATATACACTATTCATTATGTCATTAAGTATTAACAATTCTCGGTTTGGAACCAAACAACAACAAAGACAATCATTAAGAATTCTATTCCGTTTCCGTGTTAGAATCAAACAGACTTCTTAATTCGGGGGAATCCCTTTTCTTTCTTTTTCATTCTCTTTCCTGATAATCAATATACTACCAATTATAAAAAACCAAATAATAACATGCTTTATCTAATGTAATTTTAGTTAATTGAGTTGTCGAGGCCCTCCCTTCGTCCACCCCGCTCACATCACCCCTACAGCCTGCCATAATCGCTGCATTTTTTCCTGTCGTCTTCCCACCACCTTTCTCTCTCTATCTCTAAGAATTGCTGAGGCCGCAAAGGGAGTACGTCGTCGTGGTCGGTCCTTCTTATAAGATACGCGATCCTCAAAAGCTCTAGTTCGTACTTCTTTTCTTTCCCTCCTCTCTCTCTCTCTCTCTCTCTCTCTCTCTCTCTCTCTGTATCTCTTTGCGTCGCTAAGTGATTGGAGAGATCCAAGGAGAATATGCTTCTTCTTCTTCTTCGTCTTTTGAACACCGTGACAGCATAGAGGCGACTTTCATCAGCCCAGTTTCTTGTTGTCGGTTCCGGAATTTCATGATCTTATCTATCCGGGGAATAACAGAATTTTAATGAAATGCTGAACTTTCCCCTCCCTCTCTCTCTCCAAATCCCCTCAATTTCGCAGATCTCTCCCCCTTCCAACAGATCCAAGGGCTGTTCACCACTACTACTACTACCGTCACCCTTCCCACTATTCACTTGACTAATCCCTCTTCCTCCTGATCACATCCGAATACCACAGCGAAGTCGAATTCTGCTCTTTCACCATTTTTCCATCACCCATCAGCACTGCCCTCTCGTTCCCGAATTGAAGAAAACCCTAGTTTCATTCGGAGAAGGAGAGGGGAAGAAGCAGAACTATAAGCAAAACAGTGATGAAGAATTCCAGCAGGTTCTTCACGATCGGGCTTGTCACGGCTTGGTATTCGTCCAACATTGGGGTTTTGCTCCTCAACAAGTACCTGCTAAGCAATTACGGTTTCAAATACCCAATCTTCCTCACCATGTGCCACATGACCGCTTGCTCCTTGCTCAGTTACATTGCGATTGCTTGGATGAAGGTTGTACCTATGCAAACGATTCGATCTCGGGTACAGTTCGTGAAGATCTCGGCCCTCAGCCTCATCTTTTGCGCATCTGTCGTCAGCGGGAATATTTCTCTCAAGTACTTGCCCGTCTCGTTCAATCAGGCTATTGGTGCTACCACTCCCTTCTTCACTGCCGTTTTCGCTTACCTCATGACATTCAAGAGAGAGGCTTGGCTGACTTATCTCACCTTGGTCCCTGTTGTTGCTGGAGTGGTTATCGCCAGTGGGGTATGCAGAGCGTTCTCTTTCTCTTCTGTTGTGTTTGGGTCCATTTTGCAGGTTGTTTGGGCTTTTTGCATTATATCATATTTGCGGCAGGGTTGTGAGATTTGAGCTATTTTGGATGTAGGTTTTTGCTGCTAGTGGTTTAGTTCTGTTTATCTGGTGCTGATGGAGTAGTATAAGTGAAGATACCGATTGTATCTTTACTGGATGCGTTGAATATGAGCTAGGTGGATAGGCACTCAGGCTTAGAGAATTAAGAATTTTACATGGTGTGATATTGTCTTCTACTTGTGAACTAGACCAAACTCTAATGTTCCACATGGTGTCTAATTCTCCCTGTTGAATCTTCAAATACCTTAGATGAGTTTGAAGCTTGCCCCTTGGAAGTTGCATTGAATTGGATTCTTATGAATATATGTTCTCTGGTTGTGTTTGTTTGCTTCTTCCTTGTCTTGAAATGTTTAATTTTTTAAAATGAGGTTAGTTGTTTGTCTGTCATTTGAATTTGTGTTAAGAGGGACATATGTTCACGATGCAGGGTGAACCAAGCTTCCATCTTTTTGGATTTATTATGTGTATTGGTGCAACAGCTGCTAGAGCCTTGAAATCGGTGCTGCAGGGGATTTTGCTTTCTTCAGAAGGGTATTAATTGCTTCAAGTTTGTTTATCTTCCTTACGGCTCTAATGCTATTTACTTGAGGCTAATGTGGATCCTCATTTCATGTTTCTATTTAGGGAGAAGCTAAATTCCATGAATCTCCTTCTGTACATGGCTCCAATAGCTGTTGTATTTCTCCTCCCCGCAACAATCTATATGGAAGAAAATGTGGTTGGTATCACACTAGCACTAGCAAGAGATGATGTGAAGATAGTGTGGTATCTGGTATTCAATTCTTCACTGGCCTATTTTGTGAATTTGACCAATTTTTTGGTCACAAAGCACACCAGTGCATTAACTCTACAGGTATGAGAGTTTCAAAAGTGCTATTAGTTTTCGTTGCGTAGATTTGTTTTTCTTTTTTATAAGAGTTTCAAAAGTGCTATTAGTTTTCGTTGTGTAGATTTGTTTTTCTTTTTTATAAGAAAAACTCTGATGTCTTTTTTCCATTCAAGGTTCTATGAATATGATTACCCATATCTTGTGAAAATCATTTATCTTTTTCAGCATGAAATCAAATTTCAAATTATCACCTGTAGACTATAATGGCTATTGTCCAATTGGCTAGACCCCACTTTTACTTGGGATTAGTGAAACATTCCGGTGCTGAGCATTTGACTTAATGTGGACCTAATTGTGCATTAATCTGCTGTTTTTTCCTAGCTTGGGTAGATAGCAGCTCTGTTGTATTATGTGCAGTGGACTCTGGTTGAAGGTTAAAGTTGTTTTCTTTGATATTCGCTGTGAACTCTTTCATACTGTTACAGTTTTTTCCTCCTTAAAGAACCTTGTTTGTCCTGGAGCAGTCCTTGATGTTATTTTGGTATGTTTAGCTGGTATTATTTTACCTGCTACACATTTTCCTACCAAGGTTCCTGTCCCATTCCCCAATTAGCTCATGGATGCTCTACTGTTTTTCGCAATAATTTTTTTTTCACTTTGCTTCTTTAAACATTAGGATTAATGATTTATAATTCTTCCATGTGTATTGTCATGGAGGTCAAGCTCTTTGACTCCATCTGCAACTTTTTGTTCTTTTGTGCTTTGTTCTATATCCATTATAAAATATTGAACTGTTTCAGGTCCTAGGAAACGCAAAGGGGGCTGTTGCAGTTGTCATCTCGATCTTGATCTTCAGAAATCCAGTTTCCGTTACGGGGATGCTGGGATATTCACTTACCGTTCTAGGAGTCATTCTTTACAGTGAAGCCAAGAAGCGAAGCAAGTAAAAAAAAGAGGTTCCGAGTTGAGGATACCAAGTCATGCATCTCTCTTTTTGGTTGAGGGATTAGACTCTCCTGATGGGTAGAGTACTGCCAAAGCTTTGAAATGCTGGTGGTGGTGGGAGTGAGATTTTGTTTTGCCTCTTTCTCTAAGTCTCGCTGTAGTTTTCTGCCCCCTCTCATTCACGATTTTTCTTTTGTCAGTATTTCTGGGAATACCTCCAGCTGTGGCGGAAAAGGATGAGTTTAGAAATTTTCAATAAAAACATGAAAGATTGGATTCATGGGTGGGTTATGGTGGGGGTAAGTAACAGGTTCTGTAATTCTTTTAGTGTCTGGAAGGGAAGAGAAACAAGTTGTAGAATTGGATCATCAACATACAATTATTGGTCATGTTTTTGCTTTTACTTTGGAACATTACTCACATTGATTAATTAATGAATATATGTTCTTACCAGCTTTGTCCGAGTTATGGTGTTATACAATTGTTTTGTGCATATATGCTGCTTAAATTTATGTCAGAGGTGGTCTGATCAGTGGTTCTCTGATCTTTCTTATGAATACCTTTTTAATGAGGAAAATGAATTTGATGGCTGCGTCCCGGTTGGATTTTGTGTATAGTTTTTGTATGCATATATCATCTTGCGCAGGCTCTCTTTATTTAAGATGCTTGCTTATGTTGAGAAATAGTAATACACATAGCAAAGAAATAGCAAAACACGCGATAGCAAACACCATCCAATGGATTTACACCAAATGTTAATCTCAGATTGTGGACATAGAACTCTGAAAAGAAGCAAAACCTTAGGTCACTCTGGTCTATTCTATATGCCAAGCCAGTTGCCTAAAACATTCCTCCTACATATAATTGCAAAAACTGGAGGAATGTCAAAATTGCTTGCTCACTTTTCCTAATCCTAATCAAGATATACAACCACACATCCCAGCAAACCTACCGAGTCTAAGCCTAAATCACCCCATAAAAGCAGTCAAACAGTTTATAAACTACCCTAGCTCTTCATTCAATCTCCATTACTTCATCAGCATTTCCACCCAGATTAGGCTTCTTCTCAGCCTTAAGCGTCACATCAGCAACACAACCATCTTCCATTTTTACCTCACCAGCAACCCCATCTTCAGTCTCCATGTCTTCCTCATCTTTCCCACTTGCTTCCACCTTCATCTGACTCTTCTCACCTTCCATCTCTTCCTTCAGCCGCTCCTCGGGTTGCCTATTCTCCTTCCCCTGCTTTCCAAATTCACCAACGTCCTGTTCAACCCTCACCATCTCCTTGTTCACTGCAGGAGGTGCAGCAGTCTCCCCATTAGCTCGGTTCTCATACTCTTCATCTTCCTCCACTTTTGGAGCCAAGTAGAACCTGACATACCCCATCTCAGCAACTCTGTACTCAATCACAATCGGCAAGTCACGAGACATGCTAATAGTGACCTGACTTGCCAATGGACTTGCCTTTGTGAACGTGTTTATGTACTTAATTGCGAACGACAATGACACTGGCTCTTGCATTTCAATCACAGTAGCTTCCTCTGGCTGTCAAATATCAAGATTACCCAGAATTAGCGACAACATAACCATTCACCTTACTTTTCAAAATTACCCGAAATTAGCAACAACTATATCACTCACGAAAGTGATCAGATCATGAATGGTAATTGAATTATACCTTGTCGACTGATGTGTTGTGCCTGCAAGTAATGTTACCAGAACCAATATCCCCTTTGGTTGAGAAAGTCACACCTTGTTTTGACACCGAGATCGTTACTGTCGCAAACGAGAACTTGTTACTTTCTTGAAATTACACTCTAAAACTCAATTCCAATTAAGACGGACAAAGAAGAAAAAGAAGCATATAGTGCCAATATCTACACATACATACCAGTATCACCAATCGCACCAAGGCTTCGGCAAATATTAGAAAACTCGGCCGTCGGCATTCTAACAATAGCTTCATAATCAGCTTCCGGAATTCCGAGATGTTCGCTGTCAATATCCATCAGCTTCATCTCATAATCCGAAATCTTATCCTGAGCTGTACCCACAAGAACCTATATCAGTCACTCACCCGGATACAGACGATTACAGCTAGAGATTGAGACAAATAAAGGATTATTGAACTTACTAGGGCTTTCAAACATGAATGTCACGGTATCAGTCCCATCATCCGCTTTCAGCGTGATGATATCCTCACCATCAGCACACCGTAGAACTTTCGCCAAATTTGTAATGTTGATCCCCATCGAGATTGATCGGTCGCAACGGTAGTGCTCGAATCCCTCTGATCGGAGGAGTAAGGAGACGAGTGCGACGTGGCTCGAGTCCATGGCTTGAAGCGAGAACCCAGTTGAGGAACAGTCGAAGTTGGCTTCGGTTACTAGGTCTTTGATTGAATCGACTACCTTCTTTAGCAAACTGCCCTGCACTAGTCTGAGTTCAAACATCTTGCCGGAAAGAAATGGTGAAAGAGTTGTTCGGAAGAATTAACTGAAGAGAGGTAGGGAGGGGAAGCAGAAATGCGGGTTGGAGGAGTGGGATAGGATGACATTTATGGACGCGAGAAAATTTGGCGGGAAGCGGGTCCATGTTCCCGCCGGAAGATGGGGAGGCAGAGATTGGTGGTTTATTTGTTCCCGTTTCGGCTTTGTAAACATAAAGTATTCTTTTACGTTGATATAATTTGAGTCATCACCCAAGACAAGCATCACATGATCATGAAATCTGATTAATTATATAGTGCAATAATCGTACTACCTATTTATGGATTGTGTTATTTGTCTGTCTTAACAAAAAACAAAGATTGTGTTAAGCATAAGTAACACAAGAAATACAGAAGACGGCCAAACTCGCAAATTTGGGCAATTCATTAGAGTTGCACTAAAACGAAATTGTTCCATTGGCCTCAAATTTGTTTTACAACCTAATAGTTTTTTTTTTAAAAAAAAAAAAAACTACCATCCACCTTATCATTATGTCACTAAAGGTACATAAAATGGGTCCATAAGCATAACAACCCACAAGTCAACCAATTGGTAATGGTATCGGTGAGAACCATACCAAGACTTGACCTACACCCACATATAGTGATGCATATTTTTAGTATTAGTGCGTACATCAAGCTCTTCCAGCTCATCAAGAGATAAAAGCAACCCCAAAATAGTACCACGATGGTATTGAGCGACTCACCATACCGTAGTCTGCGGTATGTAATAAAGCCGACTATGATTAGTAAATAGTCCAGCAGGTAACTAAGACAATAAACTAAGCTAGATAAACTACGACAATTAATTGAGCTAGATAAACTAGAGAAGCGAAATAGAGATATAACATTATTAGAAGTTAAACGTGACATATGAGAGCCCAATAGCAAGAGCATGTGTCCATTAGCTGGTCTACTTCTTACATGTAGCAACCCCATGTCTACAAGGCATAACATTATTCCATAATAGCAACCGCACTCAATTCTCAATTTACCGCCACTTCCATCAACCTGGAGGAGCGCCGAAGCCGCCATCGTCACCATTGCAACTATCGTCATGTTCCGAAATTTCCTCCGCACCATTGTTGCATGCCTGCTTAGACACTAAGGGCAGCTGGCATCTTCTCAGTGCAAAGAGCATGATTTGATGCATCACAGGTGCACCCCACGGGAGAGTAGTGTCCAAAGTCTTTATCTGATGATGCAGCGTAGGGTGATCAATCAATCGATACCGAATACCACTGAAATACCCCGAACTTAAATATAGCGATTAAAATAATTATAATACGTATTTAAGGGCCTAATAACGCCTAAGTAATATTGGTAAGGAAAAATAAATTCAAAAGAAATGAAGAAACACCCTAAAAGCAAAAATAAGCGTTTAAATAACCATAGGAGGTATGAGACCTCGGTTAGAGTACTATATGGATTCTAAAGGCTTATTCATGCCCAATTAGTGTATGGGAACGATTTCCGAAGAAAACGGATCCAAATACTGTATTAAAACGCTAATAGAGCTTTAGCACACGTTTTTCGAGAAAACCCGAAAACGTGACTTTGAGTGGTCAAACGAACCCGTAAAAATTATAAATCATTAAATAACAACAATTAAGCATTAATAAAAGCTTAATAACCAATAAAAATAAATAAACGAGAAAATTCTAGAAAACGGGCCCGGTTAGTGAATAGTACCAAAACCGGGTAAATTAACGAGCATTTTCTGTAAAAGACGAAAAACGCTCAAACTAGTAATACTGTAGGGGGGCGGTTTTAATAGCTAAATAACTCCCTCTCACACACACACACATGTAACTAGCTAATTAAATAAAGGAGCCAAAAAGTAAAAAGGGAAAAGGTAAAAGTACTTTACCTTTCCTCTCACCTCATTTCCCTCATCTCTCTCCTTCCTTCTTTCTTCCCCACCGATTTCTCTCTCTTTCTCCCCTTGTAGCTGGCGATTTTGGAGCTCCACCAACATCCATGGCAGCCCCTCTTCTTCTCCATGCTCTATCTCCATTTGAGCTCCAAATGCAAAAATAATTATATATTCTTGCTCCTCTCATCATTCTCTACCATTCTCTCTTTTCAAAATCTCAAAATGAAGAAGTTCATCTCCATGGGTTTTGCCTATTTGAAGAGACAATGGTATCAATTAAAGCTTGGAGTCTCCTCTCTCCATTAAGGTAAAAATCTCCATGAAAAACTCATGTTTCCTCTATTTTCCTTTGTAGCCGATTTTTACCCACTTGTTGTAACACCCCATCCAAAGCCATTCGTGGTTATCGTAAAACTGAACACTTAATCGAATACATCGCAGCGGAAATAATAAACTCCTGGACCTCGCCACGGTCTGATCGTTAGAATATACCGGCCTTAACATTTACAATATTTATCCAAAATACTTATCCAACTCAAAACATCATCATCCACAATACCACAACCAACCGAGTACAAGTAGCTAAATCATATTCACATCCTTACATCAGTTTAAATATAAACAGTCGGGTGCACAGGCGTAACCCGAACTCAAAATAAACATCCCACCCTAAGTCTAACCGCTCCTACTCTCGTAGTGCGTCCTCATGGGTCTCTTACCTGCAAGTGTAAAAATAGCCCCCGAGGGGGTCAGCACGAATGCTGGTACACCCTCTCATGGCCCCCAAGCTAACGGGGCTACGACGACTAATTGCCGATAGCATGGAAATTGATTACATACACAAGCATAATATGAAGTGCAATAACAATAACCACAGATGAACATATATAGTTCACAAACAATGAACGACTCAAGCGTTCCCTTATCAAGTGGGTTAGTAACCCCTTCCTTAGTCCTCATTTCCTTAATCTCAGTTCTTACCTTAATCTCAATCTTAATCTCAACTTAATCTCAGTTTACAAACCGTTCCTGGAAGGGATTGGTTGTAGCTTAATTCGAACCTGGGATTTAGGTGATCCCACCGCACCATCTTAATGCCACCTACTCTAGACGGGAGTCCAGCGTAGCCGAGCCGGCAACCGGCCCTAGGCTACAAGTCCGAAGACAAGTCCTTAAGAGGAGGGCGGATCTGATTCAGATACCGTCCCCCTTTTTCCTTAACATGCATGACCGGAGATCGGTCCCGGGTTTCCTCACTCAAGTTCCAGTTAGTAGACATCTTAATCACCATGTGCTAGCTTAGCCCTAACGGGCATTAACCAACGACCACCAAACTTAACTCTTATTCTTAACTCAGTAAGTACTAAACTTGGTTAGTAACCATCTCAAGTCTCACGGGTTAGTGTAAAGATAACACAAACACAACGTGAATAAATATAACCGGTTGCATGCTTTATCTTGTCTTAGTCATAGCAATTAAACAGATAGCACACAAGCCGAGGGACACCTCGTTAGCAAGCGGGTCACAAGAAGGATTGTACCGTTCACCGTCGATCGTTGTTTGTCTAACCTTCTTCGGGGTCCCAATTCACAAACCTAAAACATTCATTCATTTTTAGGTCATTAGTTATTTGCACCTTACTTAACTCACTTAATTCCTAAAGATCCCCTTTGAATACCTTCTTAAGTCCTTACCACTTACCCTTACAAACTTAACTTTTAACATTTAAGGTTCTTACTCATCTTAACTTAATCCCTTTAGTTCTTAGGGTCCTAATCATTACCACCCTTCCAAAGGTATACCTTACTACCTATTATCATCCTTAGAATTCAAAATTTCTTTTTTTTTAAGTGTTAAGGGTCGACCGACCCACCGACCGACCCAACCCCTGGGTCGGTCCATTACAGAAACTTTTCCGTCTTTTGAAACCCATCCGACCGACCCAGAGCTAGACCGACCTACCCAAACCCTCTAGGTCGGTCCATTACAGAACCCATTTCCTACGTTAAATTTTTGCCCGACCGACCCAAAGCTAAGCCGACCGACCCAAACCCTCTGGGTCGGTCCAGTCCAGAGACATTCCGGCTGGCTCAACATGGCCCGACCGACCCAAAACTGGGTCGGACCCTAGGTCGGTCCACTACAGATTTTTCTCTTAAATTGCTCTTTCAATTCCAAACTCTTCCACAAGTGTTCTAATAGGTCCAACACCATCTTGGCACATTAAACCCACCTTATAACCTCCACCAAACTCATTAAAACAACTTCCAAAGATCTCCTCAACCATTTACTCAATTCTTACAAGACTCCCAACACTTAGCACTTATTTTCTTACCTTTCTCACATGCAATCCACCAAGCATTTTAATTAACCAAATGCTCCCTCCTTAAGAACTTGACCACACCATGTACACCACTTCCCAGCCTTATTGCATTTACCAAACCTTCCTTAGATTTTATACTCTAGTTCTCACCTAAACCATTTCAAAGTTTCACCCTCACTTACCTCTAACTTACCCAAGTTTTCTAGCTTCTTTTATCAACATTTACCTAAGTCCTAAATACCCAAGTACACTCTTTTGTTTCCTAAATCCTTCACAGTGATGCCTAAGTCATTACAAGTCATTTAAACACCCTAATCTCACCCTCTTTCATCAAGACAACCTCTAGAACTTCCTAGTACTTCCTTAGTCATGAAATCTCCTTAGAATATCTTAAACACTTAGGTTCTCCTCTAAATTTTGCCATGGGTTCTCTAGTATATAGTTACATCCAAACACTTGGTTTTTCTCCATCAAACAACCAATATCACTCAATTTCTCATCACAACACCTTAACACACAATTTACACCAAAACCACACCACATCATCATATAGTGCTTAAACTTAAAATGCTTGGCACTTAGGCCCTTAAATGACAATAATCTTAACCACTGAATTTCCAGATATATTGCCTTCAACCTGCGAATACACACAACAAGGCTCCCATTGAAATAAAACGCTTCTTGTAATTCACCTTGATGTTCTTAAACTATCTCTTTTTCTCATTTGCTCCTTAGTCACAAGTTCACAAGTATAGTCTTTGTTTCTCCTAGGTTTTATATAACCCTTTTCCAATGTAAACTCTACACTAAACTCATCACATATCTAAATCCCATTCCCTTAAACAATGAAACACCTTAAGGTAAGTAATTTACCTTGTTCTTTTACAAGCTTAAAAAGCTTTCTTCCTTAGGTTTTTCTTTGTTCAATCTCGGTCACCAATGTATATCTCCTTGCCAATGTTCTAACCAATATCCAATGACTTCAATGAGTACTAGATAACACATTAACCCTAAGGAACAAACCCTAGGTTAAAAATATGCTTTAAGGTATTAAGGTGATTGTTTTACCTTGGTTTCTCAAGACAAGCTTGGATATGAAGCAAGAAGGACCTCCTCAATCCTTTGAAGAGTAGAAAACAAGCTAGAACAAGGCATAAACATGGAGTCCCATGAGTGTAAATTTTTGGACAAGGAAGAAAATGATGGAAACCTAGATTTTCTTACACTTTCTTTACCTTAAGAGAATGGAGAAGCCAATGGAGTCTCCAAACTTGAATTTCCTCCTCTAATGGTGGTTTGACTTGGCACCAAAATGAAGCTCTTGAAGTTTTGAAAAGATAGAAAGAGAGAGCTTGAGCTAACTAAGAAGAATATGTAATTTGTTTTGGTTTTGGAGCTAAAATGAGTGAGTTGTGTGCAAGGCTAGATGGAGCTAGCATGGAGTTGCTCTTCACGTTAATGGAGAAGGGAGAGAGAGCAAGAAATCATGAGAGACAAAGGAGAATGAAGAAGTGAGGAGAGAGAACTACTAAAGTGTGATATTTATGTAAAAGGTGAATAGTGCTTTTGCTTTACAAAACTTTATTTGCCTAATGAGTCATGAAGGTGGTGACTCACCTTATAAGAAACCGGCCCCCCATTAGTAACAAGGGTTACTTAAGTCATTGTTGACCAAATATCTCACTTATATTGACTTATGTTATAAACTAGCTTAAATAATTTACTATTCACAAAACAAGGCACATTGTTGTGAAATTTTTTGATTTCCCATTGATATAGACTTCCAAATGTGATACTATATAGTACACATGTTAATTAAAGAGTAATTATGGACATTTAGCCATTCAAAACTCATTTACAAGACAATTTTTCAAAAACGTGCTTTAAGACTCCTTAAAGCACATTTTGTGTTTTAACTTGTTTTCAAGCTTGGTTTTCTTTGGTAATTGATTTAAAATGACCATTAGGATATTAATAAGGTCTTAGAACAATATTTGGGTACTCTCCCAAGTCTCTCCAAGCTTAGAGCACGTTTTTGCTTAAACTGCTCTTTTGGTGTTTCCTTATATTTTCTTTGATTAGAAATGTTTCTTAATGTTTCTAAGGCATTATTTAGCCTCCTTATATCTTAGTTTATCATTTAAACACCACATCTAAGTTTGGGGTATTTCACTTGTAATGCTCTATTTTTCTCTCTCTTTTGAGCATCATTCCAACCTTGCAATGGTGTTGGAATCATCTTCTTGAATCAAGGGCTTAATCCCCTCTTAAAAGACCCCAAAGGTAAACCCTAGAATTTGTATTTTAAGCACTTCAATGAATTAGTATAAATCTAAGGGTTAGTATTTTAATTATATCCTTTTTGTGTTCATTGGGTGATGGGAATGGAGTTTGGCAACCCCATTGCCCACTAGACCGATTTTGTGCAAAGAAGAGAGAAGGAGAAGAATTGGAAAATAAAAGAAGAAATAAGAGCTTAAGGTAAGAGCTCCTCCTTAATGCTAATTTTTAATGCATTAGAGTGATGGGAATGGGTAAACTAAAATAAAGAACCCAAAGTATTGTACTAGTATTGTAGTTATGGAAGTTTGAGTATTTATGAGCTAGTATTTGGATTGTAGGCCTTAGAGCCAAAGAATTGTGTATGTGTATTGATATTGTGGTTTGAGGAAGTATTGATGAATTGGTATTGACTTGTGTGCTGGTAGGACCCTTGTATGGGTGTGGCTAGTTTAGGAATGAATTTGGTGAGAAAGGATGTATGTGGATAAGTGAGAATTGTAGGTGAACTATGACAAAATTTTAGTAGGAATTGTGCATTTATGGATGACTTGGTGAATGGGAAAACCAAGGTGTGAATTGGATTGAGTAAGGATGTTTGGTAACCATGAAGTGTAGTTGTAGTATAAGAATAAAAAGGAGTAAAATCTGTAGCAAGAGGTGTTGAAATGTGTTGGAGAAACTAGAAAGAATTAGTGTGTAGGACTTAGTAAAATGGGTGTTGTACTGGGTAAGACTTGGGTTGAGTATAATGGAAATGAGCAATGAAAGAGCCATAGGATTAGTGGGAAGAAGAAAGGAAAAATCTTTAGCATTTGTTGAAGGAGAAAAACTGTAACAGTGAAGGAAAAATTGACAGTGGAATGTGTTATGTAACAGATTTGTATAGGCATGGATTAGGTTAGTTTTGATTGCCTAATTAGGGTCAAAACACCCTAGATTATATATAGGAATATTGGGGAAGAAGTTGGTAGAAGTTTGGAGTTGAAACATAATAAAAAACATGCTTAATTTTGCATTACTGCAACTGGTTCGGGTCTGTAAACCGGTACAGAAACGCGGACCAGCATTAAAACGTAACAGATTGTAGTATTAGTGGAGTGGTCCGGGTTTACAAACCAGGGCACTAACCCGGACCACCCCAAATTCACACCCGAGAGGATTGCAAACGAAAGGTCCGGGTTTGTAAACCAGAACCTAAACCCGGACCACACATAAATCTTACCCGAGACTTTTGCAAAGTAGTGGTCCGGGTTTGTAAACCCGGACAGTAACCCGGACCACTTCATTTTCTTCACATAATCCATTTTAAAGCAAGTCTAAGGTAGGGTAATGAAGGGTAATGGTAGTATAAGGCAATTAAGACTTGATTAATGATGTTTAATGCACTACAAAAAAACAGTAGTATTACAGACGGAAAATTTCCTACGGAATTAATCCGTATGTAAAAAGTATTTTCACCTACGGAATTTTATAGCATTTGTGACGGATGTTATTTCCGTAGGTAAAAACTGTTGCAATATTTTACCCGCGCACTAAAATTATGGAGGGAAATCAATTCTCTAAATGTTACTTTTAGAGACGGAATTTCCGTAGGTTAAAGTCTATCCGGAACACTATTTATCAGCAACTAAATATTCCGTAGGTAAAAACCTTTACCTACAACATTTATGCTAAATATTCCGTAGGAAATACTCAGTCATTTACCCTAATTTTTTTTTGAGTAAATTACTTAGAACCCCCTTGAGGATTTGGGATATTATAGTTAACCCCCTTGTGTTTATCATAATTATTGGTAACCACCTCAAGGTTAAGGTATCTTTGACTACGAGCCCCCGAACTATAACTCTGTGATAAAGAAGTTAACTATGTGTTGACCTATCAACTTAATCACATTAATAATGCCAGGCTGGACAACAAAACTGCTTAATCAACATCGTCTAACTATCTTTCATCCCACTTTAGATGCATTTTCAAGGAAGGGTTGAAAATTTTAGGAAAATAATAATGTAGATTAAGTAGTGTTTTTTGTCCAGCATGACCTTATTAACATGATTAAGCTGATAGGTTAACATGTAGTTAACTTCCTGATAAAAGAGTTATAGTTCGGGGGCTCGTAGTCAAAGATACCTTAACCTCAAGGTGGTTACCAGTAATTATGATAAACATAAGGGGGTTAACTGTAATATCCTAAATCCTCAAGGGGGTTATGAGTAATTTACTCTTTTTTTTTATATTCTTTGCATTACGACAGTCTTTACCCTTTCTTCGACTAAAATTTCCAGTCGCGAAGAGTAGCAACACTTACCGGGGACAAGGGTCCAAAACTCTGCTTGCATCTCGTCAAAGTCCATTGTCGTTGCATCAGAGCCATTCCTCCTCGGTCTACTTCGTGTACGCAAACTACGCAGTCAAAAGAGAAGTTTCTCGTTTCAGGTTTTGTTTTTGATTTTATTGTGCTTTGAATGAGCTATTTTGAGGTTGTTACTTGCCATAAATTCAATTTCCTCACCTTCAAAACCGAAAAACGCAATCCCTGCTTTGTATAATGCAGTCGAAGTCTACTTGAAACCCTCGAGCACCGGTAGAAACGAAGATGTGCGCATTGCTGTGGTAAGGTTTCGCCGTTGACCCTTACTACTTTTCCTCTTCATGTTTTTCCCTTATCCCTGACCTACGTATCTGTTCTTTCATATTTCTCCCAAGTCTCAAATTTCATTGTTGGGTTCGCGCTAGGATCTTGAGTCCTATGTCCTACCCAGTGCTTTTGCCCTGAATTTTCACTTATCTACTGCTATCTGTTGCGTTGTTGCTCTTCTTATCTTTTCTTGTGCCTCTGTATAGATTAATTTGGAATTGCTGCTTGCTGGACACCAGATTGGAAACCGGTATTGCAGTTCATTCCGGAACCGGTAATTTAATCGAACCGGTAGTATAAGATTTTTTTCATCAGCAACATTTCTAGAGGTAAGCTGACTACAGACCTTGTTGTTGTCCAGAATGGGATGATGCTGCTTTCAAAAGTCTCCTCATAAACATGTAAGGCCGAGTAGGAAGGGACAGATTGAATTGTAGAGTATTGACCATTAGTCTTTCCTGCACTCAACCAAAACGGTTTTCTAATCATATGACTATATATTAAACCCCATGCTTAGGAAATTCAAGCAGATAATGAAATTGATTATCATGCTAACAAAGAAATAAATTAGTCATATTTTACCATCTGAATCACCTCCTACTTTGTTGCTCTTCTTATGTTTTCTTGTGTCTCTGTGTAGATTAATTTGGAACTGCTGCTTGTTGGACACCAGATTGGAAACCGGTATTGCAGTTCATTCCGGAACCGGTAATTTAATCGAACTTATCTCGTGCTCTCTGCTGATTATAACAATGGAAGTTTTTTATTTTTTCTAATTCTTGTACTTGGGTGATGCGTAGTATAATCTGATGGATTGAATGTAATTTCCTCTACTTTTAAATTGGTCGAAAGTTTTTAATCACGAAGGAGCATCAATAGCAGCGTATAAAAAATTTGAAACCCAAGTAGAAGGAAACCGGATGCTTCTTTTGGTTTAATTGATCTGCTATTTTTGTTCAAAAAACAGTAATCTTGGGAAGTTAGGAATATTATGTCTTTCTTTGGTGAGAATGTTGCTCTTTGCGCTTGATGTAGAAACTAGCAATTGACGTTATTAAACTGGATCAGCTAACTATTAATTAGCAGCTAAGTGTTTGTGTTGTGTCGAGTTAGCTTAATATTTTGGTATTTGTTTGGTGTGGCTGTAAGTAACAGATCACTTGTATTGAGTGAGTAAGTTGATACCATTGATCAGTTTGTTGATTATATATATAAAGAGAGTGGACTGGAGGCAGGAAATGATGTTTTACTTATGTGCTAAATACAATACAATGCTTCCAAGATATAGATAATGTCTCCCCGTGCAAAGACTCCCAACTGGCGGACAAAAAAAAGTTGATTGGGTTGGATTGGAAAACACCACTCACAACTTTTAGTCTTCTGCGTATGTATGTATGTGTTCTTTACAATTTTTTAATTCATTTGCACTTCAAGTTCAATTCAAAACATTCTAACTCATCTATTATAAAATACCAACACATGGATTACTTTAAACCCCCACGAACGAAGCAATTACAGGCAACCCGGCCAGTTATTAAGCGCAAAAACATATTAATAGTTGCAGTAGCAGAGCAGTAGGGTGTTTTTTCTGATAAGTGAAAGGGTTTTATTTTATTTGTCATTTTGTTGTTTAATAGTTGCAGTAGTAGTGCTTTATACAATTTACTGAATTCAATTATCTAAGATCATATTCTTTCAATCATGAAAATGTGAAAGCTAAATTAAAAAAAAAAAACATTAGCATGTACAATTTACTGGTCACATGCGTTCATCCTTTTCAAGATTTATGGAGCAAGCTATCATGGTGTACCTTGACAAGTTTTTGCATCCATTACTAATTGTAGGATTTTTTTCCCAAGAATTAAGGAGCTAGCCGTGATAATTCAAAACAAATTCATCCAGAACACAACTCATTAGACCAGGTAATATGAAGAACAATTTGTTGTCATGCGAACTATTTCCGCCTTTATTGATGCATCCAAATTTGTTGTTTGATTATATGTCTTAAAATTTTATTTTGTGCTAACAATAATCATTTAGGCATGAAAGGATATTTTTGTAATTGAACACAATCATGTTAAAATGAACTTTGAATTTGAAATAAGTTCACTCTCTCTTTGATTGATATGTTTAATCCACTAATGTATATTTGGTAGCCTCATTACTAAGTATTTATACATAGGTTCAAAATGGATTCAAATAGATTTTGGTTATGCAACCAGGTAGATGATGATGGATTGTTGAAAGTCAAGATGAGATTAAGAGTGCATTGCTAACATTGGCTGAATTGTTCAGTCAATTTAAACATGGCACTTCAACCAATGCTACTGGATCTGTTGGTGGATCTTCGAAGGCTACTAATGGTGACTCACATGACGAGATAGATTCTGATGACGATCTTTGTTGAAGGTATGGGTCTTATACTTTATGGTGTGTTTTGCTCTGAATATTCTCTGGAGTTACTTATGCACAACTGTTTTGAAATCTGCAGTAGAGTGAGAAATTTCTTGCGTTAGAATTTAAACTATTCTTGTTGTGCTATGATATTCATTACACAAACTGTCTCTCGGAAAAGTTCATACCACTATCATTTGGCAGCAACGTTCTTGCTTTCAAAGAATCACACATTCTGTATCTGTTTCTGTATCCTTAAAGAGACAAACAATGCTATTTAGAGTTAAAAAAAAACAAAAGCTGTTTCTGGTCAAACTGCACTGGTTATACTGGTACTCATACTTCTGCTATAGTTAATCTAGGCCTTCACTGCTGTTATGACTAGCTATAGAGAATGATTACCGGTTTATTATATCTGTATAAATTGTACTAGTAGATAGAAAGTTAAGCACATGCGTGTGGAATGTCTAGCTTTATATCATCAACATAGTATAGTCTATAATTGCTCCATCAGATTGATTGTCCTTTAATATTCTTCCTTCCTACTAGTTATATATTAGGCACTTTCCCATTACAGAAAGGTTGTAATTAGTTTATCTACTAGCTAGCCGGTACTTACTTTTTTGTGCATTTTGATTCTTAACCTGTCTGTCTCTCCGAATCGTCCCTGTTTATACATAAGTACGGTAGTAGTAGTATCCGGTTTGGCTTCCAGATTTCTTTTTGTAAATGGCAAAAAGAACCATCACATATAACTAACATGTGTGCAAAAAGAATAAAAAAAGAGTTGCTAAGAGTAGATATTAGTCTCCTCATCTGAGAGCATACATGAATACCATATCAAATAATCAGTTACAGATATTTTCAGTATCAGTATGTAGTGCCGTTATTAGTGGGTAAATCTTCCATCTTGATTCTATAACAAAAATGTCATAAGACTGTTTTTTCTTGTTGCTTTGAGATTGATAATCTCTGCTGTCAAAATTCTTTTGTCCTTAAGAGACAGATGGGCTAAGAGTTAAAAGTTGTGTACCGAGTACCATCCCTGAGCTGTTATGACTTATCTATGCATCGTATTTGAATAGAATGGGTATTGTGTAAGTTCTCATTTGGCATCTGGTATTCATACTTCTGTTACTTACAATTTTTTGTTGGATGGTTGTGCATATGTAGCAGCAGAAAACTAGTTATGTTCGATTTTAATAGAATTCGATCCGAGCTACTGAAGCATGAATTGCTTGCTGATCTGCCCCGCTCCAGCATGTTACACGTTAAGTACTATGTTTTTACACTTGTGAGTAGATATAGAGTAAATTGGAAGCTATCTGCTATGGTTAAAGTGGCATATTAATAAAATACACAACAGTTTACAATCTATGAGTTAACTTCATATTTCGTCTACGTCTCTGCACATTCATGCTTCGAATACACATTCTCTGATTTGGCCAGTAATACTTGCTGCTACGGAGTAAAAACATATGAATATCTACTGTGAAAATGAGAATCTGCTACTGGTTTATGGTGCGTTTTGCTCTGAATATTCTCTGGAGTTACTTATGCACAACTGTTTTGAAATCTGCAGTAGAGTGAGGAACATATTGAAGGCATGTGAATATTTTTGCTTGTTTTTTGCTCATATTTTTGCTTTTGTATGTTGCTGTTGCTATGGTTGATTTCAACCAGCACTTGTGCTTAGTTTTGTGACCCCTTTTAAGCTTTGTTTATGACCCGAATTATGTGCATATTTTTATCTGGTTCATGCTGTTGTTTAAGTGTGTGAATATTCATCCCTTTGAAGTTGCTTCTTGTATAGTGTAGTTTTATCTTCTGTTAAACTAGACGTGTTTTCTTTTACAGATTTGGAAGTAACTGGAGGGACATGAAGCTCTCAACTGAAGAATATGTGTCTTCTATGATGCAATTCTGAAAATGATTGTCATAGTGTGATCAGTAAACTTGAATACTGTAAACTTTGGTAGGATATGGGTGTTGTAGTATTTGAATTCTTATGAGAAACGTCTTATAGTTTCTTTCTTATGGAAACATTTGCTAGTTATGAAGACTATTTTGGGAATGTTGTGACTATGGATGTAACTATTTTATGTAGCACATTATAAAATGTCACATGTGTTTCAGCTATGAATTATTCAGGTTATATGTGTTTTGTTTGTGAAATTATTAGGTACAAAACATTTCGTAGGTGATAACTTATGAGATGAAAGATTTCGTAGGTAATAACATTATCTAAGGTAAAGCATTCCGTAGGTAATAATATCTGAAATACAAAATTTTGGTAGGTAATAACATTATCAGAGGTGAAAGATTCCGTAGGTAATAATATCCGAAACATAAAATTTTGGTAGGTGATAACATATCAGAGACGGAACATTCCGTTGGTGATAACTTTACCTGAGACGGAATTTTTCGTAGGTGATAATCATTTTCTGAGACGGAAATGGCAGTAGGTGATAACAGTTTTCTGAGACGGAATATTCCGTAGGTGATAATAATTTTCTGAGACGGAAATTTCCGTCGGTAAAAGTTAATAATATCACCGACGAAGTGTATTTTCACAGACGGAATATTATTACCGACCCGTTTATTACAGACGGAAAGTTCCTACGGAATTTTCCGTCTGTGATTGTCATTACATACGGAAATGTAACTTTTACCTACGGAATATTCCGTCTGTGATACTACTGTTTTCTTGTAGTGATGGTCATTAAGGCCATAAACAAGCTTAGGAAGTAATTTTAAGTAAGTGACATAAGTAAACAGAATTGAATATTCATGGGTTAGTAAGTATAAACCGGGAAATGTTAGGAAAGTGATGAGTAGGGTTAATTATAGATAATTAACCACCCAACTCTATGTATGTGATAGGATTTGATTAGTCGAACACCGAAGAGGAGTCGGTGAGTCCAAAATCAACTGTGAAAGGTATGATTTCTTCATGCTCTGTATCCTAACCTGGTTACCCCGATTTGTGTGCTTATTTGATCACCTAAATAAGATAAATGCATGAATCAGACTTTAATGCACTTACTTGTGCTTGTACTATATTTGTTCTTGTATATTGCCTTGAACATTTAGTTTGTATAATTCATGAAATGAATGGATGAAGATGAAGTGTATATGTACCTTGTAGTATACTTGTGTAATGTGATGTACCTTGAATGGATGTGTGTGTGAGTAATGTAGTATTGTATGTTATGGATGTGATGACTTCTACTAATTCCTAACTACCTAACTCCTAACGTAAGTATTAAGTAAATTGGAATGAGTAGAAGTCCGATATAGTTTCGGCCACGCGTGAGGATGAGGAGACACAAGAGGTTGGATCCGATTCCTGGCCTGAATCCAATCTATGGACCAAACCCCTTAAATGGGTAGCATCCTAGATTGGTGAGCCATAGTAAAGCCCAGCGGTGGGACGGTGTAGTCCCTGCCCGGAGGTCCCTACGACTTGACTTGAGTAAGTAAGTAAGTAAGTAAAGTATGTATGAGTAATGGTCTTGGCTGGTGGAAGTCATTGACCCTGAATAAAAGAGTAATCTCCACCCGATTAACCCGGGTGGATAAAAGGAGCTAACAAGTATTGTGTATGTATTGTGTATGCGTATTTCGGTAAAGGTAAGTATGTATCGGTTGACTTGTATTGTCTTCCTTGTATGTATTGAAATGTGTGTATGTATGCTTTGTGGAGTATTGTAGTATTGTGAATGAAGTATGTATGTATGTATGAGTAAAATGAATTGCATGTATTCGACCAAGTGGTCGGCGTACCCTCGCTAGTACGCGGGGTATGCGGAAGTCATATGCAGCGTAAGCTGAGCCCCTTGGGGCAATGTTTTTATTGTACAGGTACCCGAAGCGGTTATGGTCACAGTAAAAGACCGGCAGCTATGCTTAGATAGCTAGGAATGAATTGTAGTTAGTAAAGAAGTGTATAAGGCTTGTAGCCTTTGATGTAGGAGTGTACCAAGGGGTACACCATTGTGTATTGCAAGTATGTAGTTGTGAGGAATGGGTAGATGCTAGACTCTTAATGAGTATGTACAAACTTGAAAGAATTATTGTATTGAATTTGGATCTTAGTAAACTCGGTATATTGTATTGTATTGTATTGTATTGTATTTGGAGTATTGTATTGAATGGAGCATTGTAGTACTTGGTTGGTAATTGAAGTATGTCTTGTAATTGTGTAGTACTCAGGTATTCCGGTCCATCAGACCGATGTTGTATGTAGTAGTAGGCCTTGTTAGTCACGTGGGTGGCTAACGGCATTGTATCACCCACCGTTGTGTAAGTAAGTATCCGCTGCAAAGGTATGTAAGTATGAGATGATTGGACGGTAATGACGGTATTAGCGGTAGGGGTGTTACAAAAATTGGTATCAGAGCGATACTTCGCTCTGATGACTGGAAATACCGAGTTTAGGAAATACTGAGTTAGGAATTAGAAGCTTAGGGCTAAGGGCTGAGTGATAGCGTTAGAGATACGCTAGTTAGGAACCACCGGTGTGTACTGGATACCTACTACATCAGACCCGCCCACCGCAAACCCTATTGTGTAACTTGGGAAAGAACGCCAGAGAGAAGGAAAGTCCTCTCATACTCAGGAAAACCTGATCTGGCAGTTGTGAAATCACCGTACGGTAAACAAGAACTGACATATAGTAGATTCCAAAAATTGGAAGTCCCGGAGATGGTTCCCGGTTGAACAACAATACCCGCACTTAATAGCGGTAGAATGAGTACTCCAACCATGAGGAGGCTGCAACTTACAATAGCATGGGGTGACATGCTTAGCAGTCGCGAAACCTGGCTAGTCAACCAGCAGCATGAAAAGAAGCACTAAGCGTGCAACAGAGAGGAAGAAGGAACAGTAATAAAACCCGAGACACAAGTCTACGGGACAGTAATAGCTAAATGACAACACCAATGGTATGCTAGCTGACTAAGGACATAGTCGGGAGTGATTAACTCCAAAACTATAACGCCAAAAAGGTTACAATACCTGGCCAGTATGCTTACACAGCTACGAGATTCACCGGACATAATCTGATAGGACTACGAAAGCAGTGCCTAAACAAGCTAAGGCTCAATAACCACAATAAACGTGTGGGAACGAACGATAAGGAAAACACAGAACAATAAGTAGGGATCTCCAAGGATTGGAGAAGTACCCTGATCAATGACAGCCATGTCAAGATCATTGAGAAGTTACTTAAAAGATCGAGTATCCCAAACATTGACCAATAGATCAAGGAAAGAGCCGACAAGACTACCAAATACGAGTGGAAACCCTACCGTGATCGGTATAGGTTTACCCAAAAACCACCAGTACCACGCACTTGCCACGGCAAGTGCAGTAAGAACAGGAACATGTAGAGGAACCCTAACACACCACAAGTACATAGTAATGTACCGTGACCGCAATGAAGCAACTACGGGATCACACATCCTAAAAACTGGAAGAATGAAACCCTGGAAAGGCCTAACGGCCCGACCACTGTATTAAAGATGTACCAGTCAGCGGGAAGCTAGACTTGGTCAAGACCTCAGGCATGGCCACGCCATGAAAAACTTCTTTTAACACCAAACCGTTACTTCAAAACCCAAAATCTTTCTTTCAAACCACAACCCTCCTTTTAAAACCTTGGATTTTAAAAACCAAACCAGCAAAATTACAGTGAGTATCATAGAATGATACAAGAGGAGTTGACAATAGAATACTTCACCTAGGCGTGTGACAAACACTACGAGTGTACCCAAATATGGGATGTGGGACGACCGCACTCCGAAGGAGCTTGCGGGCCTGACAGATAGTCGGATAAGTGGTAACGTATCAACAAGGTACCCCACGTATGTATACATGTAGTGCACGAAACACGGGAAGTAGTCAACTCCATTTTACGGACCATGAGTAAATGCAAAGCAGAACAGCTGGGCACTACAGACGATCAAGGAGAAGGAATTCAGCTAAGTAATAAGCATAAAGGAACTCAGAGAATCCATCTGAAGATGAGGAATGAGGACTAGAAAGTGCAAGGAGCACAGACTAGTAAATATAGACATTAGATATGTCTCAAGGACTACAAACAAATACATGACAGCTGCAAGAGATACCCAGCCTAAACACAGTAAGGCAAATGCCTAATGTGAACACAACGATGCTCAACAAACGGGACGGAGTTCCCAAGAGCGATCACAAGATTACCACGAAGTATAATCCATCATTGGAGAGGATTTTAAACCTAGTCTAGAACACTAGGAGAAAGTATAAACAGTCTACCCAAGAACGGGAGACGTTATAACCCAAAAGGGGATAACTCAAATACAATACCACAAGGCGGTATGGTAGACACAACATATCATAAACATTAGCCGAATGTAACGGCGTAACTAACAACACCTAGGAGCAATCCTTGAAGGGTGTCTGAGTTAACAACAGTTGAACAAAGCGTCAGGATAAGAGCACGGGAGCTGGAACGAACACTCGGTTGGGACACCGAAGGGATTTCACTTAACAGGAAATACCCTCAGCCACTAAAAGGCACTGATTAGCACCAGATTGCCTAAAGGGGCCTCCTATGTACGGAAATGTGATGCCACGACTTACCATGGAGCCCAGTAATACCTCCACCTATGGAGTATACAAGAAGCAAAAACTTGTATAAATAGCCTGCAAGGAGCACAACTAGCAACAACAAGGCTCAAAAGCCATGAACCAACTACGTTGTGTAAACTTTAACGGGTGCAGAACCACACTAAATAATAATAAGAACTACCAAGGAGCAGGACGATGATCGAATTGTGTAGTTGAACCCAATATGATGAGAGGCTTGGAATAATGGCTACCTCAGTGTCACTGGCACTAGAGCATCAGTCTAGTATACAGTTGACGAAGCTTTTAATTTCCCTTCATGCCTTCTGTAGAAATGGTAACACAGAGGCATAGAATCGTGATAATGCCAACATTGGCCTAGTCCACACTTGGACACTACGGGAAACTCGAGGAAAGGTACCCCTCGTTAACCGAAGACCACCAATGTGGTGAAGATGTGAACCCTTATAAAAGGCTTCCATTTACTACAACAACAAAGCTCGCGCATGTAAATATTGCCAAGAGACAATCGAATAAGGAAAAGAGATTTTTAAACCACTACGCCCACAAGAGGCTTTGGACTGTAAAAGCACATCGCATAAAGAGCATAGAGACTTGAAGGAGTAAGTATACTCCATATGCACCCAAGCATGTGGTGAACCATTCTATAAATACTAACATAGTAAACCTTGTCATGAGACTTCAGAGTGGCAACAGGAACTTTCACTTAGTAGTGATAGGATACTCCTCAATTGGAGAACGGGACTAGAAAACCCTTGAAATTTTTTGGGATGTTCCGGTGATGTACACACAAAAGTAAAACTGCACAGCTAGAGCCTATAACCAATGCTCAGCACTAGGAAGACAACAATTGTTAAAACTATCAATGTGAGTGCACATTGGGTACCACGAATGACCAACGCTCAAGAGAGCTTGTAACTCGATAAATTACTTCATCCATTGTCAACCAAGACACTTGGTAAATTGCATCATAAATGATGAAGTAATGTGAGGTAAGCTAACCTACACATGAAAACTAAATTGCAATAAAACATCTCCACATTGGGAAGATAATAATATTGCGGTATGCTACGACAACCGTCATACACACGAGCATAGGAAACCCTCGGTGTATTCACACCATAAGGATATGGTGCCAACGACAATGGCAACGAGTAAAGATAAGCTACCACGGTAACAGAGACCGCAAAAACGATGTTGTATAATGAGTAAGAATATGGTGCGCAACAAGCGACTGCTATGAGGAAGTAGTTAGACAATGTCACGGAGTATAAGTACGAGATGACAGGCAGAAATATTCATTCCTATCACATAAGGGAGTTACTGCCAAGCGTTTACGCCTCTGCACTCTGTATGATTTAGTGTTTTGGTATTGCACTTGCGCAGTAATGATCTAGTGGGATAGCAAGGAATATGGGAATGAGGACGGTTGTAGTACAAGTAGAAGGAAACTTAAGAAAGCCACTAGGACCGACGCATAGAAATGCAAGGTCATACAAGTAAAGAACACTTGTACTGAACTAGAAGAACTGGTATAATTCAGAAGCTATTGACAACAGAGGAAGCACTACAACTAAGTAGTGACTTAACCTCGCCCGACAATAAGTCGGAGGAACTTAGCGAATAATCGTGGGAGTACTAGTATATATAATAGATTGCCAGAGAGCTGGTTATAAATCTAAACCCATCGAGTTCAAGCACGGTAAAAGAATACCACACTTGTTAATAAACCTTATTCCCATCATAGAGGGATAAAAAGGTGATGTGTAGTATATTTAAAATAACCAAAGAGTGAATTAAGCACTAAGGTTACCAGGGTCACGCAGCAGAAGGTAGTGGGCCCTAGCTAAGAAATTTAATACACCTAATAAGTATGGGAGAATGGCTATTAATGCCAAGAAGCCTAATAGGCTAGAACCGAATTGGTTATGAGTTAAATAAACTCTAATAGGAATTCTTGGTGCAAAGACTAAACCATTAGTATGGTTAATACCCTTTGACTAGAGTACATTATATAATGAACCGTAGAGAAGCTAAAATGCTTCAGAATGCCCGAACTTAGTAAACCAGTGTTCAATAATAACATACGGTAGATTACGTGGGCGTAATCCCTTTTAAGGGGGGTAGAGCGATAACCGCTTAATGTAAGTTTCATAAAAAAACACATAAACTATAATATGCATATCACAAATGAGAATCGAATTGATGATTGGTACTTATGTTAAATAAACATACTTCATTCATATTGTAATTATGGTAATTAGGCACGAGAGATGCGAATACCATAGAAGGAATGTACCTATCTTATAACCCCAGTATGAGAGTAGTAGTAAAGAAGAGCATAGAAACTCTTGGGGAATGATAATCCCTGCATTACAATGCATGAGTCGGTGTAAAACCGATGTAGAACCTAGAGGAAATTGAGTTCCCTGGGTGATTGTTTTGAGGAATTGGGAATGAGTAGTGGACGGAGCTCCAAGTATTGTATCATTTGAAGAAGTAGTATGAAATTATTGAGAGTAGTTGATGAATGGAGCCCATAAGTAGTGTATTCCTAGGTAGGTCATTGGAAGAAAATTGAGGATGACTAAATTCTACAAGTATTGTAATTCTTAGTGAGAATATTTGAGATGATGGAGAGTAATGGATGAAAGTAGCGAAAGTCGATGAAAGGAAGTCGTAGGCATTGAATCTCGAAGTAAAGTATTTGGGAAGTAGATTGAGGATGATTGATGGACTGAATTCCATCCTTTGGAGATGTGTGAATTTGTAGTTATGACTAGGAAGAGTAAAAAGATATAAAATGGAAATAATTGAATTATTTGATTGTTTGAAACGGATGTGGGAAGTCGAACTTGATCCTGATCAGATCTAGGGAAACTGAACACAAATTGGGGTGGAAAGATAGTTCAACATTGATGCTGATCACATCAGGGTCAAATGATTCCTGAAGCTCTCCTCAAGTGGTCACAAGAATCACGCAAAGGATAGATGTAATGGACATAAACTGGAATTTGGAGTTGTTGTGTTTTAGAAAGATCTCTAATTAGTAGTTGTGAAAGAATTGCCATTAGACTAGATATTGAGAACTTGTTGGAAGCTTATACCGGAGAACGATAGTAGTGTATCATGTTGTATTATTCCAAGGGCAGCGGGATGTAGTGGAGTCGTGTGTCTAGACGGCATGAGTGCCTGCGGGATTGTAGTGTGTATTGCATTGCTTTGGGGATAGCTTTGCATTGTATGTATGTGAAAACCTTGTAATGTGGAACCAAATGGTTGGTAGTAATGCGGATCGGAATGATTGTAGTATACTTGCATGGTATGGTATGTAGAGACCTTGAGTAATGGATTTGGGAATTGTAAGGAGGAGGAATATATGACTTTTGGCATTAGACATGTAGGAATGAGCAAGTATCGTAATCTCATAACCTTGAGCAACTTTGAGGGCAAAGTTTCTTAAGGGGGGTATATTGAAATACCCCGAAATTAAATATAGCGATTAAAATAATTATAATACATATTTAAGGGCCTAATAACACCTAAGTAATATTGGTAAGGAAAAATAAATTCAAAAGAAATGAAGAAACACCTAAAAAGTGAAAAACGCTAAATAAGCGTTTAAATAACCATAGGAGGTATGAGACCTCGGTTAGAGTACTATATGGATTCTAAAGGATTATTCATGCCCAATTAGTGTACGGGAACGATTCCCAAAGAAAACGGATCCAAATAATGTATTAAAACGCTAATAGAGCTTTAGCGCATGTTTTTCGAGAAAACTCGAAAACGTGACTTTGAGTGGTCAAACGAACCCGTAAAAATTATAAATCATTAAATAACAACAATTAAGCATTAATTAAAGCTTAATAACCAAGTGAATAGTACCAAAACCGGGTAAATTAACGAGCGTTTTCTGTAAAAGACGAAAAACGCTCAAACTAGTAATACTGTAGGGGGCCGGTTTTTAATAGCTAAATAAATCCCTCACACACACATGTAACTAGCTAATTAAATAAAGGAGCCAAAAAGTAAAAAGGGAAAAAGGTAAAAGTACTTTACCTTTCCTCTCACCTCATTTCCCTCATCTCTCTCCTTCCTTCTTGTTTCCCCACCGATTTCTCTCTCTTTCTCCCCTTGTAGCTGGCGATTTTGGAGCTCCACCAACATCCATGGCAGCCCCTCTTCTTCTCCATGCTCTATCTTCATTTGAGCTCCAAATGCAAAAATAACTACATATTCTTGCTCCTCTCATCATTCTCTACCATTCTCTCTTTTCAAAATCTCAAAATGAAGAATTTCATCTCCATGGGTTTTGCCCATTTGAAGAGAAAATGGTACCAAATTAAAGCTTGGAGTCTCCTCTCTCCATTAAGGTAAAAATCTCCATGAAAAACTCATGTTTCCTCCATTTTCCTTTGTAGCCGATTTTTACCCACTTGTAATGCTCTATTTTTCTCTCTATTTTAAGCATCATTCCAACCTTGCAATGGTGGTGGAATCACCTTTTTGAATCAGGGGCCAAAACCCCTCTTAAAAGACCCCAAAGGTAAACCCTAGAATTTGTATTTTAAGCACTTCAATGAATTAGTATAAATCTAAGGGTTAGTATTTTAATTATATCCTTTTTGTGTTCATTGGGTGATGGGAATGGAGTTTGGCAACGCCATTGCCCACTAGACTGATTTTGTGCAAAGAAGAGAGAAGGAGGAGAATTGGAAAAGAAAAGAAGAAATAAGAGCTTAAGGTAAGAGCTCCTCCTTAATGCTAATTTTTAATGCATTTGAGTGATGGGAATGGGTAAAATAAAATAAAGAACCCAAAGTATTGTACTAGTATTGTAGTTATGAAAGTTTGAGTATTTATGAGCTAGTATTTAGATTGTAGGCCTTAGAGCCAAAGAATTGTGTATGTGTATTGATATTGTGGTTTGAGGAAGTATTGATGAATTGGTATTGACTTGTGTGCTGGTAGGACCCTTGTATGGGTGTGGCTAGTTTAGGAATGAATTTGGTGAGAAAGGATGTATGTGGATAAGTGAGAATTGTAGGTGAACTATGGCAAAATTTTAGTAGGAATTGTGCATTTATGGATGACTTGGTGAATGGGAAAACCAAGGTGTGTATGGGATTAAGTAAAGATGTTTGGTAACCATGAAGTGGTAGTTGTAGCATAAGAATAAAAAGGAGTAAAATCTGTAGCAAGAGGTGTTGAAATGTGTTGGAGAAACTAGGAAGAATTAGTGTGTAGGACTTAGTAAAATGGGTGTTGTACTGGGTAAGACTTGGGTTGAGTATAATGTAAATGAGGCAATGAAAGAGCCATAGGATTAGTGGGAAGAAGAAAGGAAAAATCTGTAGCATTTGTTGAAGGAGAAAAACTATAACAGTGGAGGAAAAATTGACAGTGGAATGTGTTATGTAACAGATTTGTATAGAGATGGATTAGGTTAGTTTTGATTGCCTAATTAGGGTCAAAACACTCTAGATTATATGTAATAATATTGGGGAAGAAGTTGGTAGAAGTTTGGAGTTGAAACATAATAAAAAACATGCTTAATTTTACATTACTGCAACTGGTCCGGGTCTGTAAACCGGTACAGAAACCCGGACCAGCATTAAAACGTAACAGATTGTAGTATTAGTGGAGTGGTTCGGGTTTACAAACCAGGACACTAACCCGGACCACCCCAAATTCACACCCGAGAGGATTGCAAACGAAAGGTCCGGGTTTGTAAACCAGAACCTAATCCCAGACCACACATAAATCTTACCCGAGACTTTTGCAAAGTAGTGGTTCGGGTTTGTAAACCCGGACAGTAACCCGGACCACTTCATTTTCTTCAGAGAATCCATTTTAAAGCTAGTCTAAGGTAGGGTAATGAAGGGTAATGGTAGTATAAGGTAATTAAGACTTGATTAATGATGTTTAATGGTCATTAAGGCCATGAACAAGCTTAGGAAGTAATTTTAAGTGAGTGACATAAGTAAACGGAATTGAATATTCATGGGTTAGTAAGTATAAACCAGGAAATGTTAGGAAAGTGATGAGTAGGGTTAATTATAGATAATTAACCACCCAACTCTATGTATGTGATAGGATTTGATTAGTCGAACACCGAAGAGGAGTTGATGAGTCCAAAATCAACGGTGAAAGGTATGATTTCTTCATGCTCTGTATCCTAACCTGGTTACCCCGATTTGTGTGCTTATTTGATCACCTAAATAAGATAAATGCATGAATCGGACTTTAATGCACTTACTTTTGCTTGTACTATATTTGTTCTTGTATATTGCCTTGAACATTTAGTTTGTATAATTCATGAAATGAATGGATGAAAATGAAGTGTATATGTACCTTGTAGTGTACTTGTGTAATGTAATATACCTTGAATGGATGAGTATGTGAGTAATGTAGTATTGTATGGTATGGATGTGATGACTTCTACTAATTCCTAACTACCTAACTCCTAACGTAAGTATTGAGTAAATTGGAATGAGTAGAAGTCCGTTATAGTTTCGGCCACGCGTGAGGATGAGGAGACACAAGAGGTTGGATCCGATTTCTGGCCTGAATCCAATCTATGGACCAAACCCCTTAAATGGGTAGCATCCTAGATTGGTGAGCCACAGTAAAGCCCGGTGGTGGGACGGTGTAGTCCCTGCCCGGAGGTCCCTATGACTTGACTTGAGTAAGTAAGTAAGTAAGTAAAGTATGTATGAGTAATTGTCTTGGCTGGTGTAAGTCATTGACCCTGAGTAAAAGAGTAATCTCCACCCGATTAACCCGGGTGGATAAAAGGAGCTAACAAGTATTGTGTATGCGTATTTCGGTAAAGGTAAGTATGTATCAGTTGACTTGTATTGTCTTCCTTGTATGTATTGAAATGTGTGTATGTATGCTTTGTGGAGTATTGTAGTATTGTGAATGAAGTATGTATGTATGTATGAGTATAATGAATTGCATGTATTCGACCAAGTGGTCGGCGTACCCTCGCTAGTACGCGGGGTATGCGGAAGTCATATGCAGCGTAAGATGAGCCCCTAGGGGCAATGTTTTTATTGTACAGGTACCCGAAGTGGTTATGGTCACAGTAAGAGACCGGCAGCTATGCTTAGATAGCTAGGAATGAATTGTAGTTAGTAAAGAAGTGTATAAGGCTTGTAGCCTTTGATGTAGGAGTGTACCAAGGGGTACACCATTGTGTATTGCAAGTATGTAGTTGTGAGGAATGGGTAGATGCTAGACTCTTAATGAGTATGTACAAACTTGAAAGAATTATTGTATTGAATTTGGATCTTAGTAAACTCGGTATATTGTATTGTATTGTATTTGGAGTATTGTATTGAATGGAGCATTGTAGTACTTGGTTGGTAATTGAAGTATGTATTGTAATTGTGTAGTACTCGGGTATTCCGGTCCATCAGACCGATGCTGTATGTAGTAGTAGGCCTTATTAGTCACGTGGGTGGCTAACGGCATTGTATCGCCCACCGTTGTGTAAGTAAGTATCCGCTGCGAAGGTATGTAAGTACGAGGTGATTGGACGGTAATGATGGTATTAGCGGTAGGGGTGTTACAACCACAATCAAGCTCGCATCCCTCCTCTCTGTAGCATCCTGGGAAATATTAAATTCTTTGCAACCCTTACCTATAGCTTCCACCTCATCTTCACCTGTCGTCACCAGTGAAATCCTCAGCGACTTACCAACTCTAATCTACCGACCGATCACCTTGTGTAAAACCTTCGGTAGAAATCCACCTTCACTGACAAATCGTTGATTCCCAACGGTCTCAACCAAAAAGCCTCCATTGAACTTCAAGTTGATTTGGGAGCTAAATGAAGAGGGGAAACCAAACACATCCCTATTACCAATAAATAAGAGATTGCCCACAATCAGGCACATGCAGGCTGCCAAACCAAAGATGCAACGAAAATCCATTTGAAATCGACCCGCCCCCAACCTCAACCTTCTCTCGGTGATTACTATAGCACTAATAGTGCGCTCCTTCACAAAAAACCTTAACCAACTAGCAAAAAGGTGCATCCTGAAATCATCAATAACCAATGGAGGAGCAATAGTTTTCCAGTGCAAGCCATCAACAAGAGAATCAGAGGCATGCAGTCCAAAAACCGCTGACAAAGAGACGAGAGCTTAAACCAGCCCTCACTTTAGATTGGACAGTTTTAGCAAAAGCTTTACCCCCACGAGACCTTCCCTGTCTCATTTTGTTGTTGTGTCAAAACTTCTATCCCTTCTTTCTCCTAGTTATTTTTATTTTTGCAGAGCTTCACCACCATCTTTTTGCCAAGGGTACCTTCATAGGCTTTAAGCTTCAAATCGGCTACCACAATGTTCACGAATCGAAGCAAAGATACAAAAACAAATAAAAGCCTATCCTCCCTTGATGAAGATTGTTAAAGATTGGTACATTCAAAGAGTATTTCTTCGTCGAAACACAAAGAGGTTGACAAAACCCAATAACCAATGGAAAATGAGAAGTAAGAGATAAGATAAAAAAACCATCTAAGAAAAGACCATAGTACCCACAAACTTAAAAAACAAACCCTTGAAAACGGATGAGATTAAGCATAGGAACCCTTGTCGAATGAAGAAAGCCGATACACTTAAAGAGGCTTGGAATTATGGAAAAACAAACACTCTATCTTTACCGAGGGAGGGAAAAAAAGAGGTTTTCACCAACCCATAGCAACTCATGACTACAACGTCCCATTAGGACCTACTTTATAGTTAACTACATTATATATTTTGTGAGGATCATTTATGTGGAAATATGTTATACGTATTTTATCTAAAAATCGGAATAAAACTAATTTGGGCCACTTAAGTTATGTTAATATATTTTGGACCTAATTATATACATTTATTTTAGTTTGTCATTGTACACCTTAGTTATTGACACACCCCTTTTATAATCAACTTTTTTTCTTAAAGTTTAAGCTAATATTTTAGCCTGTGTTTAAGTGTTATTTAATATTCGATCACAAAATTTTTTGTTATATAATATCTATTAAAACATAACTCATAATTCATGTAACATGATAAATGTTATAAGGTATTTTGTTATAATCACATTTCTAACGGAGAGGTTGCACATGATGTATGCAGTCGGTGAAATAACAACTTAATCATAAGAGAAGACTAACATAAATCATACTAATTTGCTATGATCACGAGAGTTTGATGAGAATCGCCAAACCCAACATATGCCATGACAAAATTGACTCGAACTCGAAAAACCTAATCGAACGGAACCAATCCGATCCAAACCTGAAATTTGAGCCAATAATATAATTTATAAAATGATTAAAATTCAAAACAATTCGAACTGAACCATATTGGACCGTTAAATAGGTTCAACTGAAAGCCACCCAGATTAAAGTTACCCAAACTGAAGTCACCCAAGTCCCCATTATGACCTAACACATATATAATATACAAATTAACATGATTTTTATTTCATTTGAATCCAATCCAAACCGAGATCACCCGAACACGACCCAAAATATCACAAACCCGAAAATAACTAGAAAACTGAATTTATCGATCCAAACTGAACCCGAACCAAACATCAAACATTCTTAAACTGACTCAAACCAGACCGATCTGAACCGAACCCAAACCAAGTGACCCAAATTGCGAGGTGTAGACTGTTCCATTTATGTATTGAAATGAACACAATGAACTACAAATGACCAACCTTTATATATGTAAGAACCATAATTCTCCATGTTTTGGCTTAATTTATAACCAGGGTTACATCAAGTCTATCATAATAATCCACTAACCATTTTCTAGAAACTGTACATATGTTCAGACCCATGTCAGTTAGCACCAATTGGTATGGCGCGAGTATGTTGTTTATGTTGTTGTATGGATTCGGGGGATTTGGGCTATGTCTGGACCTAAGTCAAAACATCTTCACAATAAGGACAACCATTATGTCATTAGTACCTCGTGGGGAAATGAACAATTGGAAGACCAAGATTATATACAGTATACTCCTTGAGATAACAAATAGATCAAGCATTGACAAAAAATTTTAACCTTCGTTCAAGATTTATTGGTTTTGGTTTTCTCCGTCTATCGTTGTTCACTCTTCACTTGCCATCATGTTGGAGAACAAGTGTGAGTCCCACATTGAAAAATTATAAAGCTAGTAAGTAGTTCATATAGCTTATGGGCTACTCCACTTATTGTCAATTGGTTTTAGGATGGAACCTCATAGGTTATTGGGCCTTACTAGTTTATATGAGTATTTTATATAATTCCCTTCCGTTGGGCTTATTTCTCCCCCACAATATTTCTAATATGGTATCAGAACCTAGATTCAATCTTGGGTAATGCACCACTGCCTAATGGATACCCAAGTAAAAACGGACTGTGTCACGATAAACCAAGAGAAGGGACCGGGCCAGTACCGTATAATTGGACTGACCGGGACAGTACCAAATGGGTCCAAGCAGGGTGTGAAAGACTCACACTTGAGGGGGGATGATGGAGAACAAGTGTGAGTCCCACATTGAAAAATTATAAAGCTAGTAAGTAGTTCATATAGCTTATGGGCTACTCCACCTATTGCCAATTGGTTTTAGGATGGAACCTCATAGGTTATTGGACCTTACTAGTTTATATGGGTATTTTATATAATTCCCTTCCATTGGGCTTATTTCTCCCCCACAATATTTCTAATACATCAAGAGTGTGAAGGAAACAACTATAAATCATTCAATCAAGCATTTCTCTAACTTGATTGAATTATAAACCGACAGTAAGAAAACATGAAGAACCATTGAACCATCTTGATATATAAATGAAAAAATATATGGAAATTAAGGCGTGTCTTGGAGTGAAATATAGGAGATGAGCAGTAACTAGTCTGGGCCTTGCTATTTGATGGGCTTGAATTGCATGCAATGTACTTGTTATAAAGTAGCTCAACTTAGTTATATGCAACTCCAATCCTTGCTCAACAGTTGTAATTCCACTAAATTTTCATCCATGCTTGATGATAAGGTTGGTGTATACTGATACCACTAGGGGCTTTGGTATGAGGTTTCTATAATAGGACATCTTCAGTGGGGATTTCAAATTTTAACACTCCCTCAATTCTTAATAAATAACATTAGTATTCGACATATTAGCCATACATAATGGGCCTGTCTTATTTTACATATTTCCTAGCCCATATGTAGTCTTTCAGTACTCTCATGTAAAACTAGAAATATATATATGATAGCTCTTATAACAAGTACATTGCATGCAATTGTTGTTCCAGAATTCTCTCGTAACCATAGTGTAACTATGATATCAGAGCAAGGTCTCATGGCTATTGCCTAGTTTCTATCCTTTGTTTCTCTACATCGATCTTCTTTGTTGCCATGGCCACCAGTTTACCGAAAGGATCTACCTCTAATGACTCTTCTACCGGTGGATCCGACGGACCAGATGGCTTACGCATTCTACAGACCATTGCTCCAGAGCACCTGCACAAATCCCAAATAACCCACAGTCAATTCTAGCTCTAGCCACTAATATGGTAAAACTCAAAATGGATAATTTTTGCATTTGGCAAGGGGTTATTATTCCCTTCATTAGTGGAAACGATTTGTATTTGTTGATGGCTCTTACCCTTGCCCCAAATAACCCACAGTCAATTCTAGCCCAAGCCACTAATATGGTAAAACTCTTATTGAATAATTTTTGCATTTGGCAAGGGGTTATTATTCTCTTCATTAGTGGAAATGATTTGTACAAATTTGTTGATGGCCCTTACCCTTGCCCCAAACGCACCACTGATAATTCCATGACAGCTAAAATTCGTAAGTGGTTTTAGTTAGACCATCTTGTTTTGACAATTATATTTGCATCACTAAGTGAATCTATCCTTGGTCAAGTTATTGGCCTCAAAACTTCAGCCAAAGTCTGGAATTACCTGCATGAAACCTTTGCAACACAAACCAATGCCCAAATCAGACAACTGCATATTTATAACTTGCTTCTTTAGAAACATAACCAATAGAAATAGTTACATCTTATTGCAACCATGCTAGATCCTTAGTTGAGTCCCTTGTTGTTTATAAAGAATTTCAGAGCTATATTTTGAAAGGATTGCCTACAGACTAAGTTAATATTGTTTATAATACCTTTACTTGATTTGATGTTTGCACACCATCACAATTGTATAATTTCATGTTGTATAGTGAAATCCAGATTTTGGCTCAACAGAAATAGATAGCCATTACCGTCTCTCTTAATGCAACACATTTCCCCTTCAATCCCAATGATTATAGACCCAAGAAAAATGTTTATGGACATGGTCGTAACAACACCTGTAGAGGTAGAGGAAGAAATTACTCCCCAATTCCAGCTCCCACAATTCACATGTTTCCTCTTTTGTTCCCCACCCTCAAATCGAAAACAACTTTGCTGGCCAAACTGACTACAGACCTCAGTGCCAGATTTGTCACAAAAGGGGTCACGAAGCCAATGCTTGTTACCATCGCTTTAATCACTCATATTAACCCAAAATTCTATCTTTCATTAGTGCTAATGCTAGTGGCCACAACAATAATGACAAGTTGCGAGACAACCACGACCACACACCATTTCAAGGGGGATGTTTCAAGCTAAATATGTCTTCTTCTTATTATAGGGATATAGATATAGTTGCTTTATGGGACGGTTCTTCTCTGCCTATGTAAAATTAGGGAAATTGTTTGTTATCTACTTCAAACAGGGTTTTTATTCTTAATGATCTCTTATATGCTCTTAAATTGAATAAACATTTAATATCTATTAGGAAGTTTTGTCTTGACAATGGAACTTCTTTCGAGCTTTATTTCACTCACTTTTATGTTGAAGATCTACATACTTGGACTTTTATACTAATGGGTCAAGCTATGGATGGAATATCTACCTTCTCAAGCCATAAACACAGACAACCTTACTAAGCGATGTTATTACTAAGTGTACCATAAATAGTTCTCAGTTACCAGTCATCAATAATCATAGTACCGACTTGTGTACAACATTTTGTCAAGGCCAGATACATGCCTTGCCTTACAACACTTCAGATTCTGTCTACTACATGTTTTGAACTCTTGTTTTTATACCTTTAAGGGTAACTCATTTTTTTCTCAAGATAGATATCGTTAACTTCTTATTATTGTAAATGATTTCTCTCGCTACATATGGTTGTTTCCGTTACAAGACAAATATGAAGTTACAACAATTATTCTTATATTCTCCACTATGGTTACTAATCAGTTTGACACACCATTAAGGCTATTCAGTCTAATAGTGGTGGGTGTGAAGGGTGATTTTTTCAGTAGGAAGGGGGTCTAAATACGATTCTTCACTACTACAGAAAATGCTTTAGAGAACTGTTAAAAACAGTTCTAGTTGTTGGAGTTCTCTATAGTATGCTCTTAAATACCCCAAACTAATTAAACATGGATTAAACATCTAATCACATTAATTAAGGCCTAAACATGCCTTAAAAGTCAACTGAGAACAACAGTGGTCAACACAAAGCAAGATATTGCACCCTTTGACTGTTTAGGGTAAATAAATACCCAAATGAACTTCTTAGGACCTAAAACTTTGTCCTAAGCTTATTAACACATGACTAAACATATTACAATCGTTGGACAACACTCCAACACAAATAACAAGCATTTACATGCTTCAGGGTCAAGTAGGGCAAAAATGTGCTCTAAGAAAACCTTAAAGGTCTAATGTCCTCTAAATGATATAAAATTGGATTCCATGATCAAATATCATGTAAGGAACACAAAAAAACAATTCTCAAAGAAAAATGAGCTCAGAAACACCCTGTGACTCAAAATGTGCACTAAAATTCCTTAAAGCACGTTTTTTTGTGTATGAGCTCTAAGATAATGACTTTTTGTCACTGTAAAGACTATATTAAGTTCTTTATAACATTAATGTGACATGATACACTATATTATAAAGTCTAAATCAAAGTTTAAAAATAAAATCAAAATGGGCAATTTAGTATGAATAGTACCCAAAAATAACATTTTAATTACTAAGTATTAACCATGGTCAATTGTCACCCATTGACCACACCCCCCATTTCCGACTTCCTACAGCTGTAATGCCCACTCATTAATCTACCTCTAAACAAATATCTAGCTAATCTAATGACTCGCCTATTACTATTTCATAAAGTAATATATTAATGACTTAAAAGCAAATCTAGCTTAATCTTCTCATTTCCTTCATTCCCAGCCGACACAACAGCTCCATCCTCTCCATTTGCTTCTCTAAAACCGTGGCTAACACTCCAAGTTCAGAGAAGAACACCTTGCTACCTCTTTCCATGGAGCTAAGCATCAACCACTTCCATAAATGTTCTTAGGTTGTTTTGGAGGTTAAATGGAGGGTGTATCTCGGCATTAACAAGGGAAGAAGGTGGAGAAAGCTAATCTTGTTCTTAAGGTATAAAAATGTGCTTTAAGCACTTATCCTTTGATTCTCATCAATTCCGGTTATAAAGCTTTGTTTTCTAAGCTTATAATCTTCATCTTAACATACTTATTCAGTTGGTATATCAAGAGCTTCAAGGTATAGCCAGATCCAAGCCAAAAACACCATTTTAGGCATTTTAAACAAGGTAAAAATTAGCCATCTTCTAATCTGAGTTATATCAGTTTAAAGCTTGGTTTTAGTAGCTCTTTTGATGCTCTTTTCCTACTGTAAATATAGGCCAAATACAACCTTGGTTACCTTGGTATTCTAAGGTAAATTTTACCTTGAAAATTTACATTAAACACTTCTTATGGTTAGATCTTGCTTGGAGACTAATCATGCCTTAATTGCTGTTTGAAAACATGTAAATGATGCTGTGTAAACTTTATCCTAAGCAGGCCGCGGCCAAACAAGGCCTTAACTAGGCAAAAACAAGGTATAAATCACTTAAACCTTCACTTGGTATATTAATATGTAATTATACATATGTGTATAAATTGTGCCGTGAGTGAATGGGTTAATTAAGGTCTTATTTTGACCTTAGGTGATTAAGGAATGGTTTAATAAATTTTATAACTAATTAATTAGCATAATTGTCAAATTTAAGACATTATGTGGAAAATTGGTAAATATGGAAAAGATGGTGGTAAGGCCGAGAGTTTAATGCATTTTTGGGCATTTATGTGTAATTTATTTTATAAGCTAATTTTTGTTAAGGCCATGTACTTTAGGCCATTTTATTTATGCATTTATAAGGTTTTATTTAAGTTTAGGTGGTATATATGCATTACCGCATATTATAAGGGGTTAAAGTGTAATTAAATTAAATTTGGGGGCTATATAATAATTAAGCCGAAAATTAGAGGTTTAAATGAGTTTATATAAAAATTATAAGATTATATAAAGTTTTGGGGTTAAATGGTAATTTCTGAAAAATATGGGTATAAACCGTATTATATGGAAATTAATGGTCAAGGAAATATTAAGGTGGTCAACCTTGACCATATGGTAGGTTTTGACCAAATTAGATAAGTTAAATAACTTATTTAAGGTTTTATAATATGATAAGTATTTAATTGTAACAATTTTATAACATATGTGCTAAATATGTTATTACCGAAAGTTAAGGGTGTATAATGGTATTATAAACAGCCATGGGCTATTAGGAGTTTTTAGGAATTTATTGGGTTGATTTTGGAATTAAAATAAACTATATATGTATAATATATAGTTATTATGTCATTATGACACTTTGGAATAAAAGATGGGGTGGTAATGTAAATACCGAAAGTATATGGGTTAGTAAGGGTAATTATAACCCTTTGGTGAAATTTGGTGATTTTTAGAATTATATAAGAGTATTTATTAAGATATATGTATAATATATAGTTTTAATGAATTATTAAACTATATGTTATAAATTGGGCCAAATGGCAATTATAGGATTTTGGTGGGTCTGTTCAGAATTTACAAAAATATAACCATAGGTTATACCATTTTATAAGTTAAAAATGTTATGTTATATGATATATATAATATGGTATAAATAATGGAGTGATTTTGTAAATAAAGGAAACTATGGTATATGAAAAAGAATATGGTTTTTATATGGTGCCCATGCGGCAATAATAAATAGTTTTGTATAAAAACTATAGGTTATAAATTAAAGGAAATAAAAATATCATATTAGTATATGGTATAACATTACATAATGTTATGTGGTCAAATGGAATTTAAATAAAATAAGGTGCTGTACCGAATTATTAAGGTTATAAATATGAATTTTAGACTATGGTCTATAATGTTATAAATGTTATAACAATTATATGGTATTAATGGTTTTAAGTGGAATTAATATAAGTAATGATATTCACATTAAATAATGTGACAAGCTATAAATAAATAAGATTTATAAACTAAGGTATTTATTGAATAAACCTTAGGAGTTGTAATTATACAACATAAAATGTTACATAATATTAGGATAATAATCTTAATATAAGTTGTACAATATAATACAACTAATGGGAGTAACCATCTAATATAAGATGATAAAATGTAGCATATAATATAAGGGTTTTATAACTCATGAAACTTACCTACGTGGTAAATATATACATATACAAGAATAATGTATATAAGGATGGATATATACATTATGGTTGGAAACCATATAATATAATGGTGGTGGTTATTACAAAAAAAATAGTTACAAACTATATGTTATGAGTTTTTTAATGCAAATATAATTTGCTAAGATAATGGATAATATAATACAATGTATTATACTGGATGGTGGGAAATAATATAATATGATAATGCATGCATACATGCAACTATAGGTTGTATACCTAAGTTTAATGGTGGATAAGATTTAAGAAATATAATGAATTAAACATAACAGTCGAAACAGTATGACATACGAGTTTTAGTAACAAAGCCGACCGGTTTAGAGAAACCCGTAAAAAATAACTGTAGAAATCCGGGGATGAACTGTCGGGGTTACTTGTTATTCGGAAGTACCGGATGTAGTTAGTCATGGAGACTGACTTATAGTTTATTACTGTTTAGATCATACTTCAGACGAGGACGCTTGACGAGCTAGTGGTCTACACTGCGCATCCTAGATCTTGGTGAACGGTATGTAAAGGGGTTTGATTCGAGTTGTCCTAAGGAAACTCCTTGGGCTCGGATTTGGTTGATATAACTTGTGTGTTATGTGTATGGATGCATGTATGTGATTGAGTGTTACTGCATTAATTATTTATGCACGAGCGTCCCACGGGACTAACACTACGTCGACTATAGATCGACTTATATAAATATACATATACGATATCGTGATGACAAGACGGTTACTTGATATAATACCATAGTATTAATATTAAGTATATGGTAACCTAAGTAAAACACTTAGGAACGAGTCACGACATTGTCGGTCTCTAGAGCATGGATCTCGAACATGAATATGACCTAGATTACTTCTAGGTATGCGTGAGACCCATTGGGCAGCTAACTAATAATTATTCTCCATAAGACTAAGAGTATATCTTAAACATTATGAGAGAGAGATGGTATGAGTTGAGGTGAGGAATCCCGGTAGTTTACGAACTACTTGGTTGCGCATTTGTGATCACTGAGGGGTTCCCGATCGGGTTCCGCTCCAGGTTTATGCCCAACGAGCCCTATTTGGATCGTGGGTCAGGTGGCTACGGCCTTTTATATGGACGTCTTACGAGACAAAAGAGAATAGTCAGGGGCCTCCGGACCTCTGGCGAAATGAGCACCTTTGTGTGTACGGGAGGACTACTGTCCATGGTGAGGTTATAGGGTTGTCTTGACATGACGCCCAACTGGTATTAATTAAATATGGTTTGGATGGGGCCTTAAAGGCCAAATTAAATTAACTATGGAAACTATACGCTACGGCGATTGTACATTGTACATTATACTGTGGTCATTTTGATATGGATGGGGCCTTGAAGGCCAAATTAAATTAAATTATTAAAGGATGGCGTACGCTACGGCGATTGTACATTGTGCATTATACTACAATTATTTCGATACGTTCGATTATACAACTGTTATTTGAGATATTAAATGAATGTTTAGATTGGATGGATGGTTAAGTGTTTATGAATATTTGGATGGATGATTATGCATATTATGCAAGTTTATTACAGTATTGATTATAACTGTAAATGGTAAAGCATGAAACCAATCTAATAATAAGATGGTTAAAATGACTAAGTGACCATTAGGGTCCAGGCCCGGCATACTCAGTGTTTATCGCTGATACTACACCATATGCAGGTTGTTGATTATCGCCGAAGCCGAAGTGCGGGAACAGGGTAATTAGAGTTTATTTTGATTACCGCACAGGGAGTCTATTTGTATAGCAATGAAGATGGTGAAATGTAGTATGGTAAGGTTATGTATATTTGGGATTGGGTAGACGCTCACTTGTCGACGTTTATGGTTTATGGACTTAGTATGATGTATAGGAGTTTTCTCGTTATCACGGCAGTTAGCAGTTTGTTGATGTTGGAAGTTGGAGATAGTTTGGCTTCGTTATTCGCATGGGCGAGTAATGGCCGGTGACACCCGAGTGAGTTTTATTATTGTTATTAATTTTTCCACTGTAAGACGTTTTATTTATTGCTACGTGAGAGATTATTACGTGTGTAACACCCCAACCGCTAATCCTATGCTTACCGTCTAATTGTCCTGTTGATCCTACGAGTTTGCAGCGGAAATATTACTACCTACTACGGCGGGTGAAACAATGCCGCTAACCGCCCATACGGCTAGCTAGGCTACCAATACTTACAGTCACGGTCTGATGAACATAGTGTACCAAGCTACTAATATAATGCATACTGAATACAAATAACCTACTTACATTCTTGGATCACCGAGTATTTAAAGTATTACATTACACCCTTTACCACACTTCCCAAAAGAATGAGTTTCTACAAATTACTCATCTGTACCAATTCTCTTCCATCAATATCCAAAAAGGTGTACCCCATGGTACACCGGCTAATCAAAAGTTACAGCCATGTACTACTTAGTACACCCATCATAAATTCATTGTTTACAATCAAAAGAAGATAAAGAAATAGAACTATGTCCTCAGCATCTTCATCCTTCACGTGTACCTGCGTGTAGTAAAAATGGTGCCCCAAGGGGCTCAGCAAACGCTGCGTATAAACTCCGCATATACCGCGTGCTAGCTAGGGCACGCCGACTATTTGACGTCCACTACACATGCTGTTCATTTATTTCATACATACATGCTTTTCATACAACATACATGCTATACAATTCATTACACAATTCAAGGCAACAATACCATAGCATACATCTCACTTACCTTCACGAGGTTAGCCAAATTATGCATCCGGGTTAATCGGAATGCTTTTACTCTTTTACTCATTACTTACTTTTTCTTACTTACAATTACTTACTTTCATTTACTTTACTTACTCATTCTTACTTATTTACTTATACTCAAGTTAAGTCGTCGGGACCTCCGGCCCTGGGGACTACGCCGTCCCACCTCCGGGATTTACTTGACTCACCAATCCGGGATGCTACCCACTTAAGGAATTAGGGCCGCGGACCAGTTTAAGAGTCAGGAATTGGAGCCAACCTCTCGTGACTCCGCATCTCACGCGTGGCCGAAACTATATCGGACTTCTACTCATTCCAATTTAATTACCAATTTAAGTTAGGATGGTTAGCTTGTTAGGAATAAGTTAGAAGTCCAAACACATAACAATCGGTCACAATACAATACATCATACATACACACATTCATATTCATCCAAAATTTCATGAATTATACAAACTAAAATTTAAGAGAATATTCACAACATACAACACTACATATTCACAAGTATGCATATTAACTCCGATTCGTGCATTTATCTTATTTGGTGATCGATTAGCACACAACACACAAATCAGAGTAACCAAGATAGCATACGGGGCATGAGGAATCCATACCGTTCACCGTTGCACGTGTTTCCAAACGTCCTTCGGTGTCACAAATCAAGTCCTATTATATACATACAATTGAATGATTAATTTACCTATCATCAACTTAACTCCTACTTACTATGTCCTTACACTTCTTACACTACACTTTACTTACTTACTTTTCATTACTTAAGTTACTTTCTTACTTAACTTTGGCATGCTTTCATACATGTACATATATATATATATATATATATATATACATATATATATATATATATTATTTAATTTAAAATTTTTTTTTGACCGGACCGGACTTGCGACCGACCTTGCAAGTCCGGTCCATTCCAGTAGCTCAGATTACCGAAATCCTTCTGGCCGACCGAACTTGCAAGTCCGGTCGCAAGTTCGGTCCATTCCAGAAGGTTTCCTCGGTGAATTTTTCTGCTCGACCGAACTTGCATGTCCGGTCGCAAGTCCGGTCGATTCCAGTAGGTTACATCGGAATTTTCTGGCTCGACCGAACTTGCAGTCCGGTCGCAAGTCCGGTCGATTCCAGTAGGTTACAGCCGGGGAAATTTTCTGGTCCGACCGAACTTGCAAGTCCGGTCGCAAGTCCGGTCGATTCCAGTAGCTTTCGTCGTAAATCTGGGCTCGACCGAACTTGCAAGTCCGGTCGCAAGTTCGGTCCGACCCAGTATTTGCATTTTAATTTCTGTTTTCAGTCCTCTTTTCACCCATTACTTCCCCATTGTTCCTACACTTATTCCCACATGTTATAACATTATTTAAACCTCCTAATACACCCTAGTTCATTTCCTAACTCCTTACACAATTCTATACTCATTCACTCACATAATTTTCCAAGTTTCACAACACTCACACTAGTTCTTCTCTAGTTGCATTATGCTACAGATTTTAACGCTACACTCCCAACTACAACTCCCTCTTCTAATGTCATTTCTAACACCTCTAATACATTACAACTACATTAACTATCTCTCCCATCTTCCCTCTATCTATCTATCTCAAAATCTGTTACAACTTACATCATTCACCTAGTTTAAAATTCACTAAGTGTTCTAATTCTAGATAAATTTTGACATAACCTCCCCTATATTTTTACACTCTCACCACAATTCTAGTTCACATTTCAACACCTTTTCACCTGTTTCAATAGCATCAATATCAAGCTCCCATACACAATACCAATACTAAAACACTCATAAAAATTCCTGCACTCAAACATCTTTCCCAATCTGTTTTAACAAGTTTTAACATCTTTTAAAGCTTCAAAATACTTATATCTCTTATACATTACTCTACTAAAATACCTTTACAATACACATTTCCATTCTAAAATCTGTTACATACATATACAAGTTACACAAGAGCTATTTACCTTGTTTCTTCTTCTAGTTTCTTTCTTCTTCTTTCTCCTCCTTCCTTCTTCTCTACCGGTTTTGGTATTCACAATCTAATATCATCACCATACACATACACACATTCAATACTAAAACTAACCTTAAACATTATTTGAGTTCTAATGCACATTCTAGGGTTTAGAATTTATATTACCTTCAAGGGTGCAAATGGAGCTTGGAGTGGCTCAAGAACAATATTTCCAACTCCACCAACAAGCCAAAATCGGCTAGAACAAGAGGAGAACAAGGGTTTAGTTCATGAATTTCGTTTTGCCTTTGAGGCTAGAAAAAGATGGAGTTTTTGAAGATGTTTTTACCTTAATGAACAAGGAGAAGGAGGGCCCGTCTAATGGTGGGTGGTGAAGCTCCAAATGGGGCATACCCATAAAAATGAAAATGCTCCTTTTCAATTTTTGGAAAGAGGAAAATGTAGCTCTTGAGGAGAGGAAGACAATGGGTGTAATTTTTGTAATTTTTGGAAGAGTTTTGAAGGAGTTACAAGAAGAGAAGGTAGAGTTTGTGGGTGTTTTCTTATTCTCCATGGTATCGATTGGAGAAGGAGAAATAGGAGGAGGAAGAAGATGGGTACGAGTGAGAGAATAGAGAGTAGGAGAGAGAGTAGAAAGTGAGGGTGGGGGTTACTTTATGTCTTTTATTTCTTTTGTCCTTTTATAAATAAAGGGAGTAAGTGTGGTGGGTGTATATAGTAAAATCGGACAGCACACATCACTCATGAGGATTTAAATTTTATTACAATATGGGACACATAAGTTTGTGTTATTTATATTTCTACCCCACACTTCCCGTTTTTGACAGTTTTTACAAATCTCTCGTTTTATTGATTTTATTGGTCCTAAAGCTTCACTAATATTTATTAATAATTATTTAGTTGACTAAGATTGTTACGAGTCTATTTGACCCGCTTAAAGACACATTTTCCCGGTTACCTCGAAAAACGCGCTTTAATGTTCGTTAGTGATTTTAATCCATTTTAAGGATCCGTTTTCTTCGGGATTTGTTCCCTTATGATTTTTTTTATACTTAATTAAGCCTCTAAATTATTTATTAGCCTAATTAATCACTGTTTTTAATTACGGGGTATGTCAATCTACCCCCCTTAAGAAACTTTGCCCTCAAAGTTGCTCAAGGTTAATGGTTTAGGTAATTCTACTCATTAGGCAAACCAATTGCACTAATGTGCCTTACTACCACCTATGAGGTGCTTACTCCATTGCACATTACAAACATACACGGTTCAGCAACATACAAAATTCACATGCATACCATTCCACATTACGCAATACAACATTACCATTCACAATACACATTGCACATACATCATCCATCATACAACGTACAAATACATTCATACACTACACATTACACATACATACACATACTAAATTCACTTAAACTACATGTGTCATACAAAGTTTATTACAATACCTACACACTGAGCAATGCTTACCCCGAAGCAATGCAAAAGCAAAAGGGCTCTACCCCCCTTAAAAGGGGTACGACCCGTACCCGTATTTCTAAATACTAGACTCTCTAGTCTATGAACAGCTGTGGGTATTTAGCCTTCATGGCATCTTCCAGCTCCCATGTCGCTTCTTCGACATCATGGTTTGACCATAGGACCTTCACCATTCGTATAGACTTATGGCGAGTGTCTCTGGTCTTCCTATCAAGGATTCTCACTGGGGTTTTGACATATCTCATGTTTGGCTCAATGGATAAGTGCTCGGGCTCCAACACATGAGAAGGATCAGCAATATACTTCTTGAGTTGTGACACATGAAATACATCATGGACACGCCCCAAGTCCTCAAGTAGTTCTAACCTGTAGGCTACCGATCCAACTCTTTCGGTGATAGTGTACGGCCCTACAAACTTTGGGCTTAGCTTGCCCTTCTGACCAAAACGGAAGACACCCTTCATAGGTGAAACTCGCAAGAACACTTGGTCGCCCACGGCGAACTCAAGGTCGCGTCGTCTCACATCCGCATAGGATTTCTGTCTATCTTGGGCTACCTTCATGTTAGCTCTAATCTGCTGCACTTCAGCTTGCACTTGCTCAAGATACTCCGGTCCTATTATGACCGCTTCACTTGACTCATCCCAACACAAGGGTGTACGGCAAGGCCTACCGTATAGAGCTTGGAAAGGCGACATCTTAATCGAGACGTGATAACTATTATTATACGAGAACTCGATAAGATGAAGCTTATCTAACCAACTCCCCTGAAAGTCCAAGGCACATGCCCGAAGCATGTCCTCCAGTGTCTGGATGGTCCTTTCTGTCTGACCGTCGGTCTGAGGATGGAAGGCGGTACTCAACTTCAATTCTGTACCCAACGCTTCCCTTGTAGCTCTCCAGTATCTCGAAAGAAATCTGGTGTCGCGGTCAGATACTATAGTCTTAGGGACTCCGTGGTGTCTGATAATCTCCTTATCGAAAAGCTCAGCTAGCTTTACTACCTTCCAGGTGTCCTTCATCGGTATGAATCTGGCAACCTTGGTAAGGCGATCTACTACAACCCAGATCATGTTGAGTCCTCCCCTAGCAGGTGGGAGTCCTACAACAAAATCCATGGAGATATCATGAAATTTCCACTCCGGAACTGGCATCGATTGTACCATTCCGCCCGGTCTACGGTGTTCAAATTTTACCTTCTGGCATGTCAAGCATCTCAATACAAATTCCGTCACATCTGACTTCATTCCAGACCACCAGAAGTACCTCTTCATGTCTTTGTACATCTTTGAGGCTCCCGGATGGACTGACAATGTGGAACAGTGTGACTCTCGCAGGATGCGATCCCTTAGCTCAGCATTGCTTCGGGGGACACATAGCCTGCCGTTCAACCGAATCAAACCATCTTCATGCAACCGAAAATCGTATTTCTTCTTCTCAAATGTACCATTCTCGATCTTTTGTCTGATTTCGGTTAGGTAAGGGTCGCTCAACTGAGCATCTCGCACCTCGTCAACCAAGCTAGAAGAAGCGAGTAGCGAATGGAGCGAGTGTGCTCGACGGCTCAGGGCGTCGGCTACAACGTTTGCCTTCCCTTCCTTATACTAGGTTGATGTCGTAGTCTGAGAGAAACTCCATCCACCTTCTCTGTCTCAAGTTGAGTTCTTTCTGAGTGAATACATACTGTAAGCTCTTATGGTCGGAGTAGATGGTGATGCTTACCCCATAGAGATAGTGTCGCCATATCTTCAAGGCGAAGACAATGGCTCCTAACTCTAAGTCGTGAGTCGAGTAATTCTCCTCATGCTTTTTCAGCTGGCGGGAGGCATAAGCGACAACCTTGCCATGCTGCATGAGTACGCATCCCATTCCTTTGCCTGATGCATCACAGTATACCTCAAATCCCTCTGTGCCCCTGGAAGAGTAAGGACGGGCGCTGAGGTCAATGAGTCTTTCAGTTTCTGAAATGATAGTTCGCACTCGTGTCCATACAAACGGTGCATCTTCTTCATCAATGTAGTCATGGCTTAGCGACTTTCGAGAAGTCCCTTACAAATCTCCGGTAGTAACCGGCTAGACCAAGAAAGCTCCTAATGTCGGTAACAGTCTTGGGTCTAGGCCATGATCGTACAGCTTGTACCTTAGAAGGGTCAACCGAGATACCTGCGCTCGAGATGACATGTCCAAGGAATGATACCTGATCAAGCCAAAACTCGCATTTGAAGAACTTCGCATACAGCTGGTTCTCGCGCAGTGTCTCAAGCACTTTCCTCAAATGGATTTCATGTTCCTCTGGTGATTTGGAATATACAAGGATGTCGTCGATGAATACCACAACCGAAGTGTCCAACTGCTCGCTGAATAGTCGATTCATAAGATCCATGAATTTTGCCGGTGCGTTTGACAAACCGAATGGCATCACTGTGAATTCATAGTGGCCATATCTGGTACGGAATGCCGTTTTCTCAATGTCTTGCTCTTTGATTGCAATCTGATGATACCCTGAACGGAGGTCGATCTTGGAGAAGACTGAGGCTCCTTTCAACTGGTCGAATAGGTCGTCGATACGTGGCAGTGGGTATTTATTTTTGACTGTGACCGCATTCAACTCGCGGTAGTCAATGCAAAGTCGGAGGCTACCGTCCTTCTTCTTCACGAAGAGGACCGGTGCTCCCCAGGGTGATACGCTCGGGCGTATAAACCCTTTGTCTAGAAGGTCTCTTAACTGTTCTTTCAATTCGGTCATCTCCGCTGGTGCCATGCGGTACGGTGCCTTGGCAATGGGACCGGTACCTGGCAATAGATCAATTTCGAATTCCACTGCTCTCGGTGGTGGCATGCCGGGTAGCTCCTTAGGGAATACATCGGGATACTCGGATACAATGGGTACATCATCACTGAACTCTGGATCTCGCTCCAGGTCTTGTACATAACAAAGATACACCTCTTGGCCCTTTCTGAGCTCCCGGTACATGGCCATGGCGGATATGAGTGTGGTCGAAGGCTCTCTCGGTCTCTGGCGGTAAGATACTGTAACCCCAGAAGGACTCTTGAGCAGCAAACGATGCTCGGCGCAGAGGATTCTACCCTTGTGCCGCTCCAACCAATTCATTCCGATGATCACGTCGAATCCCAATCCATTGAATTCGATGAAGGAAATGGGAAACGATTCGCCTTTGATTTGGATTGTGGCTGATTGATAATATTTGGTGCACTTTACTCGCTCCTTCGATGGGAGAGTAACCATGAAGTTCGGTAGCTCGTCTGCATCTAGCTTCAACCTCTTCACAAAGGATGGTGATACGAAAGTGTGAGAGGCGCCGGAGTCGAATAACACATTGGCATCAATGCCATTTACTGGGAAGGTTCCCGTTAGAATGGTGCCGCTCTTGCCGGCTTGCGCTTCGGTGAGGATGCTCAGGTTACCTTCGGTACCGAGTGCACAACCTATTGGATTCACAATTGGATAAGTATTGATGGTGGACACAAGTGGAATTAAATCAACACTGCTCTTTATTGATAAACCAACCATCATACATGTCGTGTCTCTAATACACGTTACTAATAGATTACATGATACTAGGAATTTAATACTTTCTAAAGGTAAGGTTCAGGCGTCCTGGTTTCATGTGTGTGGCATTGATTATTGCCGGCGGTGCCGTATTCAACTTGATCTTGTTGATCCCGTGATACAGTATCCTAGAGTTTCCACCCATGATTAGGACATCTCCTGATCTCAATACCAGTTTCTGTGCGAGGTCCACACGCTTTTGCTCGCTATACAGGAATATGGCGTCATCACCAATGGACCAAGACACTACGGGCACTCCCTGTTCGAGAGATTCTGCTGTCTCGTCCTTGTCTTGGTGTAACCCAAGTCGTCCTTCTTTCTCGTAGAAGTTGACGATACAGAGATCCGCTTCAAGTGCGGGAATCGGTTCAGGTTCACATTGCTGTGCAAGTTCTACTGCTTGTGTGACGAGTGTCTGAAACTCTGGTGGTATTGTCGGTGGCGTCGCTCCGTCTTGTTTTCGTGTCTCCTGGTATGTCTTGGTATAAGGATTCCAGTCCTTTCCCAAGCACATCATCTTCAGCTTCATCTTCGCTCCACCGGGGAATTCAGGTGTGTAAAATCCACCTTGACCCGTTCCTAGCTCGTTGCATCGTCGAATGATTGAAATTTGCGCTTCGGGTGTCAGGTATCCCTTTAATAAGATCATACCTGGTCGGATGACCTGACACTGTTTGTTGGTGTAGTCGTGGTTGGTGATGTCGATCTCTTCTTGATTCAAGTTTACCGGTATCGGGTAACAGATACTAAAGCTTCCTAAGGTTATAAATTCATCTACGGTAAGTACTAGTTTCAACTACTTCGTTTCATGCTTCATACATACTTCACTTATTTACTCATGCATACATTCAAACAATTATTCTACTACTTAGTCATGCTACTTCAAGGATTAAAGGTTTAGATGATTACCTGGGCCGGATTTCGAGCCGGACCCATCACGGTCAATAACATGGAGAACAGGCTGCCTCTGAGGTGCGCCCCTCTGAGGACCCCGGGATCCCTGTCCCTGAGGTGCCTGCTGGGCCGGTGCATCGCCAGATGCCACCTCCTTGCCCTCTCTCTGCTTGTAGTTCTGAAAGTTTCCCTTTGGCTTAGCACTCTCTGGGCATCTATTAGCTGTGTGTCCCAGCTTCTGACAGTTGTAGCATTTGATGTCTCTCCCATAACAGTCTTTACCAGGATGGTCCTGGTTGCACTTTCTGCACACATAGGTGCGGCCATCGGCGAAGGTTTTGGCGGCACCGGAGCTAGAACCTGAGGTTAGAGGGTTAGCACATGTGTGCGCGGATATACTAGATACATTACTTATACGAATACAAATTGGATTAGGAATTTACCCTTAGGTGGGTGTGATCTCAGTGGCTTTGCTGCCACCGGTGCAGAATAACCAAGCTGAAGAAGCTCAGCTGGTTTGCCCTGCTCAGCATGGGCGCTGCTCTCACCCTGGGATTTCTTTTGGGATTGCTGAAAGAAATTCCCTTTCTTCTTTTTCCAGCTCTTCCCCTGGTTCTGCTCCTCAGTGCTGGTGTTTTTGTTGTTAGCTTTGCGCTTCAGCGCGGTCTCTTCATCCCTTAATTGGCAAGTGATCTCAACGCGAGAAGCCGCGTGATAACACTCCTGAAATCTCAGGTATTAGCCGGGATTCTCATTTAAGGAGGAATAAAGAAATATTCAAAGAATTCAAGGAATTTAAGGAATTCAAGGAGTTTGAATTGATACTAAGGGTTAACTGATATTTACCTGAAGGGAGGTAAATCTCGTGTAGCCCATACCGTACCGTAGGCGATGGCTCAGACCGCCATAGAAGCGATCGACCAACACCTGGCCGGTGTATCCTAGATCAGGGAGGAGACGGAGGATAGAAGTGAAGGTGCGGTAGTACTCATCCACAGACATCTTGTCTGTCATCTTTAAGGCATCTAGTTCTATCCTTTTCTTGGTTTTCACGTGCTCAGGGTAGTATTTTGAACGGAGGAGAGAGGCGAAGGAGTCCCAGTCGAATGTGGGGTCGCCGACATGCTCATGCTTGACCAGCTTCCACCAATCCATTGCAGCATCCTTGAGGTAGTAGGCTGCTACTCTGACTCGAACTCCAGCAGGAGCTTCGAGTGTTTCGAAAGCCGTCTCCATCTCGGAGATGTAGGCCTCGAGCTTAGCCGGATCACTCTCGCCCCTAAAGCAGGGAGGGCGGAGTTCCGCTACAGCTTTTACCCAGTTTGCTTCTCTGGGTGGCGGGGGAGGGATTGGCCCCGCTTGAGTTTGTTGGTTTTGCTGCGATTGTTGTACAGCTTGGATTACTTGCGGTAGCATCTGCGCTACCGTGGCGGCGACGATCTCAGCTATCGTCAGCGCGCCGGGTCCGTCATTGCCCCCTCCTCTAGGGCGACCTGGACCTCTGCCTGAAATCTGAATATTTAACAGTTACGTTAGGCTTGCAAGATATGACTCAAAGGTCTTGGAATTGAAGCAAGGCATCGTTCATAAGAACGTTAAGGGTATCCGTTGTTAACCACGGTAGTTCCTATTTAGGTTTCTAAGTATCCGTCTTAAGACGGTTGAAATCCTAACTCGGTAATCCCCTATGCTTGGTACTATGGACATCAGAGCGTTACTACGCTCTGATACCACTTTTTGTAACATCCCAACCGCTAATCCTATGCTTACCGTCTAATTGTCCTGTTGATCCTACGAGTTCGCAGCGGAAATATTACTACCTACTACGGCGGGTGAAACAATGCCGCTAACCGCCCATACGGCTAGCTAGGCTACCAATACTTACAGTCACGGTCTGATGAACATAGTGTACCGAGCTACTAATATAATGCATACTGAATACAAATAACCTACTTACATTCTTGGATCACCGAGTATTTAAAGTATTACATTACACCCTTTACCACACTTCCCAAAAGAATGAGTTTCTACCTATTACTCATCTATACCAATTCCCTTCCATCAATATCCAAAAAGGTGTACCCCATGGTACACCGGCTAATCAAAAGTTACAGCCATGTACTACTTAGTACACCCATCATAAATTCAATGTTTACAATCAAAAGAAGATAAAGAAATAGAACTATGTCCTCAGCATCTTCATCCTTCACGTGTACCTGCGTGTAGTAAAAATGGTGCCCCAAGGGGCTCAGCAAACGCTGCGTATAAACTCCGCATATACCGCGTGCTAGCTAGGGCACGCCGACTATTTGACGTCCACTACACATGTTGTTCATTTATTTCACACATACATGCTTTTCATACAACATACATGCTATACAATTCATTACACAATTCAAGGCAACAATACCATAGCATACATCTCACTTACCTTCACAAGGTTAGCCAAATTATGCATCCGGGTTAATCGGAATGCTTTTACTCTTTTACTCATTACTTACTTTTTCTTACTTACAATTACTTACTTTCATTTACTTTACTTACTCATTCTTACTTATTTACTTATACTCAAGTTAAGTCGTCGGGACCTCCGACCCTGGGGACTACGCCGTCCCACCTCCGGGATTTACTTGACTCACCAATCCGGGATGCTACCCACTTAAGGGATTTGGGCCGCGAACCAGTTTAAGAGTCAGGAATTGGAGCCAACCTCTCGTGACTCCGCATCCTCACGCGTGGCCGATACTATATCGGACTTCTACTCATTCCAATTTAATTACCAATTTAAGTTAGGATGGTTAGCTTGTTAGGAATAAGTTAGAAGTCCAAACACATAACAATCGGTCACAATACAATACATCATACATACACACATTCATATTCATCCAAACATTTCATGAATTATACAAACTAAAATTTAAGAGAATATTCACAACATACAACACTACATATTCACAAGTATGCATATTAACTCCGATTCGTGCATTTATCTTATTTGGTGATCGATTAGCACACAACACACAAATCAGAGTAACCAAGATAGCATACGGGGCATGAGGAATCCATACCGTTCACCGTTGCACGTGTTTCCAAACGTCCTTCGGTGTCACAAATCAAGTCCTATTATATACATACAATTGAATGATTAATTTACCTATCATCAACTTAACTCCTACTTACTATGTCCTTACACTTCTTACACTACACTTTACTTACTTACTTTTCATTACTTAAGTTTTACTTTCTTACTTAACTTTGGCATGCTTTCATACATGTACATATATATATATGTAGGTATATACATATATATAATATAATATATTTAATTTAAATAATTTTTTTTTTGACCGGACCGAACTTGCGACCGACCTTGCAAGTCCGGCCCATTCCAGTAGCTCAGATCACCGAAATCCTTCTGGCCGACCGAACTTGCAAGTCCGGTCGCAAGTTCGGTCCATTCCAGAAGGTTTCCTCGGTGAATTTTTCTGGCTCGACCGAACTTGCATGTCCGGTCGCAAGTCCGGTCGATTCCAGTAGGTTACATCCGTGAATTTTTCTGGCTCGACCGAACTTGCATGTCCGGTCGCAAGTCCGGTCGATTCCAGTAGGTTACAGCCGGGGAAATTTTCTGGTCCGACCGAACTTGCAAGTCCGGTCGCAAGTCCGGTCGATTCCAGTAGCTTTCTCACGGAAAAATTTTCTGCTCCGACCGAACTTGCAAGTCCGGTCGTAAGTCCGGTCGATTCCAGAAGCTTTCCCGTCTTTGTAAGTCTGGGCTCGACCGAACTTGCAAGTCCGGTCGCAAGTTCGGTCCGACCCAGTATTTGCATTTTAATTTCTGTTTTCAGTCCTCTCTTTCACCCATTACTTCCCCATTGTTCCTACACTTATTCCCACATGTTATAACATTATTTAAACCTCCTAATACACCCTAGTTCATTTCCTAACTCCTTACACAATTCTATACTCATTCACTCACATAATTTTCCAAGTTTCACACAACACTCACACTAGGTTCTTCTCTAGTTGCATTATGCTACAGATTTTAACGCTTACACTCCCCAACTACAACTCCCTCTTCTAATGTCATTTCTAACACCTCTAATACACTACAATTACATTAACTATCTCTCCCCATCTTCCCTCTATCTATCTATCTCAAAATCTGTTGCAACTTACATCATTCACCTAGTTTAAAATTCACTAAGTGTTCTAATTCTAGATAAATTTTGACATAACCTCCCCTATATTTTTACACTCTCACCACATATTCTAGTTCACATTTCAACACTCTTTTCACCTGTTTCAATAGGCATCAATATTCAAGCTCCCATACACAATACCAATACTAAAACACTCATAAAAATTCCTGCACTCAAACACATCTTTCCCAATCTGTTTTAACAAGTTTTAACATATCTTTTAAAGCTTCAAAATACTTATATCCTCTTATACATTACTCTACTACAAAATACCCTTTTACAATACACATTTCCATTTCTTAAAATCTGTTACATTACATATACAAGACTTACACAAGGGTGAGCTTATTTACCTTGTTTTCTTCTTCTAGTTTCTTTCTTCTTCTTTCTCCTTCCTTCCTTCTTCTCTACCGGTTTTGGTATTCCACAATCTAATATCATCACCCATACACATACACACATTCAATACTAAAACTAACCTTAAACATTATTTGAGTTCTAATGCACATTCTAGGGTTTGGAATTTATATTACCTTTCAAGGGTGCAAATGGAGCTTGGAGTGGCTCAAAATAATATTTCCAACTCCACCAACAAGCCAAAATCGGCTAGAACAAGAGGGAGAACAAGGGTTTAGTTCATGAATTTCGTTTTGCCTTTGAGGCTAGAAAAAGATGGAGTTTTTGAAGATGTTTTTACCTTAATGGAACAAGGGGAAGGAGGGCCTTCTAATGGTGGTGTTGAAGCTCCAAATGGGACATACCCATAAAAACGAAAATGCTCCTTTTCAATTTTTGGAAAGAGGAAAATGTAGCTCTTGAGGAGAGGAAGACAATGGTGTAATTTTTGTAATTTTTGGAAGAGTTTTGAAGGAGTTACAAAGAAGAGAAGGTAGAGTTTGTGGGTGTTTTCTTATTTCTCCATGGGTGTCGATTTGGAGAAGGAGAAATAGAGAGGAGGAAGAAGATGGGTACGTGAGTGAGAGAATAGAGAGTAGGAGAGAGAGTAGAAAGTGAGGGTGGGGGTTACTTTATGTCTTTTTATTTCTTTTGTCCTTTTATAAATAAAGGGAGTAGAGTGTGTGTGTGTGTATATATGTAAAATCGGACAGCACACAGCACTCATGAGGATTTAAAAATTTTATTACAATATGGGACACATAAGTTTGTGTTATTTATATTTCTACCCCACAACTTCCCTTTTTTGACAGTTTTTACAAATCTCTCGTTTTATTGATTTTATTGGTCCTAAAGCTTCACTTATATTTATTAATAATTATTTAGTTGACTAAGATTGTTACGAGTCTATTTGACCCGCTTAAAGACACGTTTTCCCGGTTACCTCGAAAAACGCGCTTTAATGTTCATTAGTGATTTTAATCCATTTTAAGGATCCGTTTTCTTCGGGATTTGTTCCCTTATGATTTTTTTTATACTTAATTAAGCCTCTAAATTATTTATTAGCCTAATTAATCACTGTTTTTAATTACGGGGTATTTCAACGTGATTATGGAGAGGGGTGTTACAAAAGTGGTATCAGAGCGGAGTACCGCTCTAATGACGAGAAAATAGGTTAAGACAGTGAGCTTAGGACTTGGGAAATTAAGGGAAACGTTTGGGAGGTACGAGACGATTCGTCTTAAGAGATATTGTGTTTAGTAACGCAAATTGCGTGAAATATTAGCCTTAAAGGCAATTCAATATCTACTGGTTGTGTACGGTAAATTACCGAGTATTTATGTGGCATACTGTACTACAGATGTCTGGGGGAACTAGAGGGCGTGGTACTGGTAGAGGTGGAGGCGGTGACCCCGCAAATCCAAGAGTTGCAGAGACAATTGCTACTGTTCTTGCACAGCTGGGTACTCAAATTGGAGGAGCACCAGCCCACCCGCCACAGCCCAGGGAAACGAACTGGCTGAAGTCAGTTACAGAGACCCGACCACCTACATATTCAGGGGAGCCAGACCCATTAGCCTTAGAACGTTTCATTGTTGAACATGAGAAGGCTTACGAAGCTTTACAAGTACCTGCCAACCAAAAGGTTGTCATTGCTGCTTTCCATCTGAAGGATGCAGCCAGCACTTGGTGGAGGTTGGTCAAGGACCATCACCTGGCTACGCCCGACTTTTCGTGGGCTGCCTTCGTCGAGTTGCTGAGGGGGAAGTACTACCCGGCACACCTTAAGTAGAAGAAGCACCATGAGTTCGAGACATTATCCCAGGGAGGTCTAACCGCGGATGAGTACTATGCTCGATTCATTGGTCTGCTGGACTTTATTCCCGGAGTTGATTACTCAGAGACCGTGAAGGTCGAGAAGTTCCGGGGGGGATTGTTGTTTCGCATCCAGATGGCGATGGGTGCTACCCTCTACACTACCATCCAGGTATTAGCATGAAAGCCATAATTCTATATTTACTACAATACCGATTAACTTTGTGAAAACTTATAAATGAGATTCCAGGAGTGTTATGATGCTGCCTCGAGGACGGAGCTGATGCTCCAGACTCGGGAAGAGACTCTTGGGGCCAAGAAGAGAAAGAACCCTGAGGGAGAGTCTGAGGGTGGAGGAGCATCTCCAGGCGATAGCCAAATGAAGGGAAAGTAAGGACTTATCCCATTCCATATTGTTTATCATATTAAATACCTTATGAATGCTGACCCGAACCTTAAACAGGAAATTCTTTCAAAAGAAAGGGCAGCAGGGTCACCAGGGAGCTAAGCGAAAAGAGCCTGTCCTTCGGTTGACCGGCCCAGTTATAGATGCTCAGCCTTTGAGATCTGCGCCTCCTAAGGGTGAGAACACCTACCTCTTAAATTAAATTGTGACCTTAACTTTATATCATCAGATTGTAACTTAAACTAAATACTACCATCAGGCACCGGACAGCCCCAACGCCATTTCTATTGTAAGCGTTGTGGGAAGGACCATCCTGGGGTCGACTGCAATGGCCGCAAAGTTGAGTGTCGGTGTTGCAAGAAAGAGGGCCACCAGGAGTTCGAGTGTTGGATGAACCCTGAGAGCCGTAACTACAGGCCACCAAAGAATACTCAGAAGACCTCAGTTAGAGGATCTAGAGTACCACGAGGCGGTCAGGATGGCCAGACATCTACTGATGCTGGAGCCCAGAGAGGCAAGGGAGTAGATAGGGCATGAGTACCCTGAACTCCGTGAGACCGCTGGTGGAAGACTTTTGCTTACTATGATGTGTACTTACCTTGGATGTTAGACAGAGATATGTTATAAGTATATGGGAGTGTGTCATGGACCACTCGCCTTTTTGTGTATGACTTTTGAGACTAGTTATGAGGACTCGATGCGAGTAACCTTGAAACCTTGACAGATTATATATATATATATGAACAGAATATTAATGCTTACATTATCATGTAGCCTATACCCAACGACGCGGAGTCAATGAGACCGGAGATTACTGAACCAGAATTTCCACCTGCATGGCGCACTTGCTATTGCAAGCGCTATGACAAGCAAACCACTGAAATTTCCATCTGCCTTGCGCACTTGACAGAGCAAGTGCTGTAACTGCAACTACTACTTTTTTAGTCTTTATTTATATATATACCAAAAAAAATGTGTTTTTCAAACTTTTTCATACAAACCCTAAGATTAAAAACCTATGCAACCTTGGGAAGACCGTTAGTCCGACCACTGCAACTGAAGAAATTATACAGCCACTATGATTGTAAACCACACCAGTTTAATCGTTCGAGAATTTTCAGACAGGGCTTATTAGCCAAATACCATCAGTGTATACCCGCATTTAATGCTAATCACTATTAGTGATGAATGTTTAGTCCTTATGGACAGGCATACCCTTTGTAGATGCACCACCGTCAGTGAGGATGGTTGGGAAGTGAAGAGCCAAGTTGCTCAAGCTATTATGCAATCTGCAATACATCCAATTTAACGGATGAGGGAACAAATATGAACTATGGATGAGATGTGATCATGGTAAACAAGGAGAAAAGGAATATGTGTTGTACTCAATGAGATCGAATTAGGAGAACCAAGTTTGCTAAATATAGCACAAATTTTACTTACACCGAGCTGAATAACGCCGGCTTATGGCACGAATTACCATTGATGCCACTAGAGCAATAGCACTTACAACAAGATAACAGATAACATGAACTAATAAACAAAAAAAGAGGATATCCATCAAAGGGAGATTGACAATAGAATACTTCACAATACCCGTGTGACAGACATTACCAGTTTACTAAATGAGACATGGGACGACCGCACTCCGTTAGGAGCATGTGGGCCTGACAGACTTATTTATGAGTTAGTCGGGTAAGTAGTAATGTATCAGTACGGTACCCCATGCAAGTAGACAAGTAGTGTTAGGAACACGAGAAGTAGTCAACTCCATACTAAGGACAGTGATACAGATTACCTCGAAGATGGACGAGAAGAGCCGCAGTTAAACCAACGGGCTAAAGAAATCAAGAACCTTCAGCAGAGAGTAGTAGACAGTATACAGTGAAGACAAGGAAACCTTTCAAGGACGTGAACACTAAGGAAAGAAACATGAGAACCCATTATGGATGAAAATATGTAGAATCCTCATAAGGATCGAGCAAATTCTTGAAATCTAGAGGAAATCTACCAGATGATGTGGACATAAACGCGTGACTACACAATGATGAGAGACAAAGCTAATAGACTAGCAGATACCTTAAGTAAGGAACAATGGACTTGGAATGTACCACTCACATGATAGTTCGCTCATCTTATCTGTTTGACTCATTAGATATTAGTTGCTGAGAGTTTACGCCTCTGCACTCTGTAGGACTGAGTGTTTTGGTATTGCACTTGTGCAGTTACTAATCTAGTGGGAATACAGAAAGATGCAATGGATATCAACACGAGTGTGTATCAAAGAACTACAACAGTGTGTTACTCCGGAACAAAACCACCAGGAGACACGGATGACAAGCATTACCTCCGTGGACATATAGGCTGGTACGTCTTAATATTACTAAGACGAGTGCAAAGAGCACTAAGTACTAACAATAGCCAATGTCATATTACATCTCAAGCTGAATATCAGTGAGAGAAGACACACACAAGTATGCTAGTGATCCAAACGAGAGGATTCACAGCAATGGAAAAAGGCAAACTGAGCCTATGTTCATGGGTTTGCACCTCATTACGGAGCGAGTGGGCCCATTAGAACGAACTTGGGAGAGAGCACAAATAGATCAGTGCCTCACCCTTTATGAATTGTGGAGCCCAGAAGGGCTAGAGTCATACCCGTCTCTCTGATATGAGGATAATCCACGAGGTGGTAAACTCTTTGAGAGCCAAGTATCCAGCGTTCCTTGTTGAGCGGCTGTTGTATACTTGTGGGGTACGGGGGCGTAACCCTTTTTAAGGGGGGTAGAGCCTCTTGGCTGTGCACGTGTGTGCACTAAGTTTTGTTGTTTCGTATGCGGGGCATACGAGGTTTGTTATTTGTTTGTTTCGTATGCATGGCATACAGTGAATTAGTGGTATGCGGGGCATACGATGTTTTGTTGGTTATGTTTGGTACGCGGGGCGTACGTTGATTGGTTGTTTGTGTGTGATGTGCACTTGTATGTATGTATCTTATAAGATACCTGTTTGAATGTTGTATTTACACTCATGTGTGTAGTACTTTTATTATACTACTTATGATATATGTATTTATATTGCTTTGTAGAATGATTACATATGGTATCGCCTAGATACGAAATGAATCATTAGATATGGAATGTGGAACGATGGTATGTTGTGGACACCTCGGGGAGGTTGTCAGGGTTTGTAGAATTGATAGGAAATAATGGTGCTGATGGATCACCTATATCCATATATGATTGAACTAACGCCACAAAGTGATGGCTATGTGCTGTATAAGCACAATACGATGTGTGTAGATGATATATCACAAAGATATACATTATGGGTATAATGGGTAGTTATATATCTATATACGGACCTATTTGATTAAGCGACTTCGAGATGAAGTCTTTTTAAGGGGGGTAGATTGAAATACCCCAAACTAATTAAACATAGATTAAACATCTAATCACATTAATTAAGGCCTAAACATGCCTTAAAAGTCAACTGATAACAACAGTGGTCAACACAAAGCAAGATATTGCACCCTTTGACTGTTTAGGGTAAATAAATACCCAAATGAACTTCTTAGGACCTAAAACTTTGTCCTAAGATTATTAACACATGACTAAACATATTACAATCGTTGGACAACACTCCAACACAAATAACAAGCATTTACATGCTTCAGGGTCAAGTAGGGCAAAAATGTGCTCTAAGAAAACCTTAAAGGTCTAATGACCTCTAAATGATATAAAATTGGATTCCATGATCAAATATCATGTAAGGAACACAACAAACAATTCTCAAAGAAAACTGAGCTCAGAAACACCCTGCGACTCAAAATGTGCACTAAAATTCCTTAAAGCACGTTTTTTTGTGTATGAGCTCTAAGATAATGACTTTTTGTCACTGTAAAGACTATATTAAGTTCTTTATAACATTAATGTGACATGATAGACTATATTATAAATTCTAAATCAAAATTTAAAAATAAAATCAAAATGGGCAATTTAGTATGAATAGTACCCAAAAATAACAATTTAATTACTAAGTATTAACCATGGTCAATTGTCACCCATTGACCACACCCCCCATTGCCGACTTCCTACAGCTGTAATGCCCACTCATTAAGCTACCTCTAAACAAATATCTAGCTAATCTAATGACTCACCTATTACTATTTCATAAAGTAATATATTAATGACTTAAAAGCAAATCTAGCTTAATCTTCTCATTTCCTTCATTCCCAGCCGACACAGCAGCTCCATCCTCTCCATTTGCTTCTCTAAAACCGTGGATAACACTCCAAGTTCAGAGAAGAACACCTTGCTACCTAGGTAAGCTTATTAAGCCTTTAAATGTTCATTCTCTTCACAATTCTTACCTCTTTCCATGGAGCTAAGCATCAACCACTTCCATCAATGTTATTAGCTTGTTTTTGAGGTTAAATGGAGGGTGTATCTCGGCATTAACAAGGGAAGAAGGTGGAGAAAGCTAATCTTGTTCTTAAGGTATAAAAATGTGCTTTAAGCACTTATCCTTTGATTCTCATCAATTCCGGTTGTAAAGCTTTGTTTTCTAAGCTTATAATCTTCATCTTAACATACTTATTCAGTTGGTATATCAAGAGCTTCAAGGTATAGCCAGATCCAAGCCAAAAACACCATTTTAGGCATTTTAAACAAGGTAAAAATTAGCCATCTTCTAATCTGAGTTATACCAGTTTAAAGCTTGGTTTTAGTAGCTCTTTTGATTCTCTTTTCCTACTGTAAATATAGGCCGAAGAAAACCTTGGTTACCTTGGTATTCTAAGGTAAATTTTACCTTGAAAATTTACATTAAACACTTCTTATGGTTAGATCTTGCTTGGAGACTAATCATGCCTTAATTGCTGTTTGAAAACATGTAAATGATGCTGTGGAAACTTTATCCTAAGCATTCCGTGGCCAAACAAGGCCTTAACTAGGCAAAAACAAGGTATAAATCACTTAAACCTTCACTTGGTATATAAATATGTAATTATACATATGTGTATAAATTGTGCCATGAGTGAATGGGTTAATTAAGGTCTTATTTTTACCTTAGATGATTAAGGAATGATTTAATAAATTTTATAACTAATTAATTAGCATAATTGTCAAATTTAAGACATTATGTGGAAAATTGGTAAATATGGAAAAGATGGTGGTAAGGCCGAGAGTTTAATGCATTTTTGGGCATTTATGTGTAATTTATTTTATAAGCTAATTTTTGTAATAAGGCCATGTACTTTAGGCCATTTTATTTATGCATTTATAAGGTTTTATTTAAGTTTAGGTGGTATATATGCATTACCGCATATTATTAGGGGTTAAAGTGTAATTAAATTAAATTTGGGGGCTATAAAATAATTAAGCCAAAAATTAGAGGTTTAAATGAGTTTATATAAAAATTATAAGATTATATAAAGTTTTGGGGTTAAATGGTAATTTCTGAAAAATATGGGTATAAACCGTATTATATGGAAATTAATGGTCAAGGAAATATTAAGGTGGTCAACCTTGACCATATGGTAGGTTTTGACCAAATTAGATAAGTTAAATAACTTAGTTAAGGTTTTATAATAAGATAAGTATTTAATTGTAACAATTTTATAACATATGTGTTAAATATGTTATTACCGAAAGTTAAGGGTGTATAATGGTATTATAAACACCCATGGGCTATTAGGAGTTTTTAGGAATTTATTGGGTTGATTTTGGAATTAAAATAAACTATATATGTATAATATATAGTTATTATGTCATTATGACACTTTGGAATAAAAGATGGGATGGTAATGTAAATACCGAAAGTATATGGGTTAGTAAGGGTAATTATAACCCTTTGGTGAAATTTGGTGATTTTTAGAATTATATAAGAGTATTTATTAAGATATATGTATAATATATAGTTTTAATGAATTATTAAACTATATGTTATAAATTGGGCCAAATGGCAATTATAGGATTTTGGTGGGTCTGTTCGGAATTTACAAAAATATAACCATAGGTTATACCATTTTATAAGTTAAAAATGTTATGTTATATGATATATATAACATGGTATAAATAATGGAGTGATTTTATAAATAAAGGAAACTATGGTATATGAGAAAGAATATGGTTTTTATATGGTGCCCATGCGGCAATAATAAATAGTTTTGTATAAAAACTATAGGTTATAAATTAAAGGAAATAAAAATATCATATTAGTATATGGTATAACATTACATAATGTTATGTGGTCAAATGGAATTTAAATAAAATAAGGTGCTGTACCGAATTATTAAGGTTATAAATATGAATTTTAGACTATGGTCTATAATGTTATAAATGTTATAACAATTATATGGTATTAATGGTTTTAAGTGGAATTAATATAAGTAAGGATATTCACATTAAATAATGTGACAAGCTATAAATAAATAAGATTTATAAACTAAGGTATTTATTGAATAAACCTTAGGAGTTGTAATTATACAACATAAAATGTTACATAATATTAGGATAATAATCTTAATATAAGTTGTACAATATAATACAACTAATGGGAGTAATCATCTAATATAAGATGATAAAATGTAGCATATAATATAAGGGTTTTATAACTCATGAAACTTACCTACGTGGTAAATATATACATATACAAGAATAATGTATATAAGGATGGATATATATATTATGGTTGGAAACCATATAATATAATGGTGGTGGTTATTACAAAAAAATAGTTACAAACTATATGTTATGAGTTTTTGAATGCAAATATAATTTGCTAAGATAATGGATAATATAATACAATGTATTATACTGGATGGTGGGAAATAATATAATATGATAATGCATGGATACATGCAACTATAGGTTGTATACCTAAGTTTAATGGTGGATAAGATTTAAGAAATATAATGAATTAAACATAACAGTCGAAACAGTACGACATACGAGTTTTAGAGAAACCCGTAACAAATAACTATAGAAATCCGGGGATGAACTGTCGGGGTTACTTGTTATTCGGAAGTACCGGATGTAGTTAGTCATGGAGACTGACTTATAGTTTATTACTGTTTAGATCATACTTCAGACGAGGACGCTTGACGAGCTAGTGGTCTACACTGCGCATCCTAGGTCTTGGTGAACGGTATGTAAAGGGGTTTGATTCGAGTTGTCCTAAGGAAACTCCTCGGGCTCGGATTTGGTTGATATAACTTGTGTGTTATGTGTATGGATGCATGTATATGATTGAGTGTTACTGCATTAATTATTTATGCACGAGCGTCCCACAGGACTAACACTACGTCGACTATAGATCGACTTATATAAACATACATATACGATATCGTGATGACATGACGGTTACTTGATATAATACCATAGTATTAATATTAAGTATATGGTAACCTAAGTAAAACACTTAGGAACGAGTCACGACATTGTCGGTCTCTAGAGCATGGATCTCGAACATGAATATGACCTAGATTACTTCTAGGTATGCGTGAGACCCATTGGGCAGCTAACTAATAATTATTCTCCATAAGACTAAGAGCATATCTTAAACATTATGAGAGAGAGATGGTATGAGTTGAGGTGAGGAATCCCGGTAGTTTACGAACTACTTGGTTGCGCATTTGTGATCACTGAGGGGTTCCCGATCGGGTTCCACTCCAGGTTTATGCCCAACGAGCCCTATTTGGATCGTGGGTCAGGTGGCTACGGCCTTTTATATGGACGTCTTACGAGACAAAAGAGAATAGTCAGGGGCCTCCGGACCTCTGGCGAAATGAGCACCTTTGTGTGTACGGGAGGACTACTGTCCATGGTGAGGTTATAGGGTTGTCTTGACATGACGCCCAACTGGTATTAATTAAATATGGTTTGGATGGGGCCTTAAAGGCCAAATTAAATTAACTATGGAAACTGTACGCTACGGCGATTGTACATTGTACATTATACTGTGGTCATTTTGATATGGATGGGGCCTTGAAGGCCAAATTAAATTAAATTATTAAAGGATGGCGTACGCTACGGCGATTGTACATTGTACATTATACTACAATTATTTTGATATGTTCGATTATACAACTGTTATTTGAGATATTAAATGAATGTTTGGATTGGATGGATGGTTAAGTGTTTATGAATATTTGGATGGATGATTATGCATATTATGCAAGTTTATTACAGTATTGATTATAACTGTAAATGGTAAAGCATGAAACCAATCTAATAATAAGATGGTTAAAATGACTAAGTGACCATTAGGGTCCAGGCCCGGCGTACTCAGCGTTTATCGCTGATACTACACCATATGCAGGTTGTTGATTATCGCCGAAGCCGAAATGCGGGAACAGGGTAATTAGAGTTTATTTTGATTACCGCACAAGGAGTCTATTTGTATAGCAATGAAGATGGTGAAATGTATTATGATAAGGTTATGTATATTTGGGATTGGGTAGACGCTCACTTGTCGACGTTTATGGTTTATGGACTTAGTATGATGTATAGGAGTTTTCTCGTTATCACGGCGGTTAGCAGTTTGTTGATGTTGGAAGTTGGAGATAGTTTGACTTCGTTATTCGCATGGGCGAGTAATGGCCGGTGACACCCGAGTGAGTTTTATTATTATTATTAATTTTTCCACTGTAAGACGTTTTATTTATTGCTACGTGAGAGATTATTACGTGATTATGGAGAGGGGTGTTACATGCTCTACTTTAGACTACTGTGATTAACAGTTGTCTATACTAACTTATAACTACTGTTAATGCCATGATACACAGCTGTTATTAATAGTTATCAAACACCTTATCAGACTACTATTATTAACAGTTGTCTATTACATTTATAGAATCTATTTTGCTATGATTTAAGAACTGTTACAAACAGTTTTCTATAGTCAAATTCATTCTAAAATGCTACAGAATTTACAACTGTGATTTACAGTTCTCTTTTATAAAATAACAGTTTTCTAAAGCATCTTGTTCTAACAGCATTACACCTATTTAGGCAATCCATAATGACACATGTTTTATTCATAATCCTGTAGAAATAGCATAATAATCCACAATTACACTTGTTCCAGCAATAATGCTATGGAAACAACAATATATAGTCCACAATAGCTAGCAACACCTACTAAAACACTTTCCATAAACAAAACATATATAAGTCTTCTATCACCATGTCAACAAAAATACAACATCTGAGCATAATTCAAGTGTATTTTGCAATCCAAATGCACATTCATCTAGCAAACAATTCAATCTATCGTCTAGATGTCTTGAGAGTCATCAATGTCATGCTACATGCTACACTTGATCAATACTATCGGAAAAACTAATCAAACTCTGAATCCAAATGCTTCTGCATATAAGATGCCCATTGCTCTCGAATGTCATCAATTTCATTTTGCTCGTACGCTCTACCGTTGTACCCGCACAAGTACTTGAAAACACATAAAAAGTAGTATTAGTTCATTAACTAATAAATATCATTATATATGGATTTGATAGTGTATAATGAATTTGTTTACCTCGGTAGGAACAATTCTTTTTCTGCTATAATCTTCTTCATGAATCTCATCACGTAATAACCACAAACAATGCTTTCACTCGCCTGTCTTGGGCACTACAAAAACAGAAGGAAACAAAATAAAACATTATTATACATCATCTATATTACAATTAATGCTTTCACTATTCTGATTTTCATCCATTCAGCTTCAACCCATAATAATAGCCACAACCTAAGATACATCACACTTTGCATGGTTTCAATTTTTAGTAAAGATCAATGATGAAACTAGAGTAAATAATAGAAGAAAAAACTGAGTACAGTTATCAGGAAAGGAGAACAAGAAGTAGACAAAAGGGTTGCCAAGCAAACCATTTCCACATGAAGAAAGAAACCCAAGTGGATAAACGACACAACTATTAGAAAATTTGTGTTTGTTTTCATGTGGAAGTATGTTATTATGTTATAGGAGAACACATAAACAGATCAGTTTGCCGGAAATGAAGAGAAAAGGAAACATGGTTAAGGATTGTAAGATAACGCTGAAATGCAACATAGGTTATAGCTTTGAGGCTCTATTGACACACAAAGAGTGAATAATCATAAGGGAACATTACATCGCCCACCCATGACGTTTGACGAAATTACACACCCCACCCACGAGGTTTCAAAAATTACTTTGCCCACCCATGACGTTTCCACAATTTTACATTCAGCAACTTTTCTAATATTTGATCAACTTAAAAGATGGTTAAATGTTCTTCAAAATTCATGAAACTTTACATGGACGATGTTAAGGTGTTATATTTTTGTTCAACGCTAAATTCAAAGTTTTTTAAGGTCATATATGACCTGTGGGACCCAATGAAACATGAGACACGTTCATCGGACCCCACGGATCATATATGAGCTTAAAAAACGTTGAATTTCACGTTTTACCAAAATATAACACTTTAATATCGTCCATGTAAAGTTTCATCAAATTTGGATATCATTTAACCATCTTTTAAGTTGATCAAATATTAGAAAAGTTGCTGGATGTAAAATTGTGGAAACCACATGGGTGGGAAAAGTAATTTTTGAAACCTCGTGGGTGGGGTGTGTAATTTCGCCAAACGTCATGGGTGGACGATGTAATTTTCCCTAATCATAATTGTCCCTTTATATTGGGTTAAATGATGTGAATGCCTAGAACATTCTGTTCTATAAGAATTACCCAAAAATAAGTTACATGTTCAGGGATAGACCCTGTCAAAACTGACGCTCCAAGTACCAGCCGTAGAAGAGCAAAACAGGAACATAGGCATATGAGGCACACATGCCACACAAAATAGACAGCAGAATTTAAAGAGCAGGCAGCAACATAATTTTAAGAGGCACGCAGGCCACAAAGACCATACAACAGAAGCATAGCGGGCCTTCACGGATACAACTATGGATCTGCCATTTACAGTCTGTATTCCAGATTTGAGATAAAGATCAGAGAGCTAATATCCCCTTGCATATTTCTTATTTTCTTTCCCCATTCTAGAATTTGAAGTTATGTGCTAGTTACCACCTCTGTCCAGTTAGCCGCAACCTGCTCAAACAGCTGCATCCACAATTCACTTGAGATGATACATACAGTCAATTAATTGCCCATGAATGGTACAATAATCAGAAGTGACCCTTATGTATGCTTTACGTTCCCTACAATTTGGATTGTTTCTATAAGCATCACTACAAAGAGAATGGCTCATTCACATGGAAAAGGAAAGGGTTTGTTTTTTGTAGCCGAGATAACATATATGCATGATGAGATAGGAGACACAAACGAGTTTACAAACACACACGTATATTCACATTATCTTCCACACACACATTAATATTTATCACACCAGTAATATTACGACGACACAAAGGTTACATACTTACCTCATTATACACACACACTTTGCCTACGGTAACAACATAAACACCAGATTTAACACATATATTAATAGTTTCTTCACACTGACATCTTTAACTAACGTATACAAGCATGAAATTTACACTCTCACTTTTAATATACACAGTACGACAATTTGTATTAACACTACACAAAAGATTATACGTGACACAACAACATTCCAGTGTATCTGCAATTGTATAATTCACACACTTACACTACATTTTATCATCACAAAGCGCAGCACAACTACATCTTACACATACATACAACATAATATTTTTAGATAGGTTAGCCTAAGGAATTTTTGTAATATAAAATGTGAAAATATTATTAAATTTGGACCAAATCCAACCACAACAAATGTCAAGGACGATTCCAAAAAAATAAAAAAGAACCAAAGGCGGACTTGATATGAGATGAAAACAATATTCAGTCAAACCTATTGCATGACCAGCAATGCAAGGGCGGAAACAGATGCAACGTAGGGAGTGTAAAGCACAGTAGAACTAGTAGTTGTGAGCATACGCTTAGATATAAGAGCTTCTAAATGACTCCATTTTAGACGTACGAGATGAAATGAACTCAGTCCATTATACAAACTTCAAAATGAAACCACTCTCCATTAGTGAGAGCAACTTGTAAATTTTATCCAGAAACAATATTGAGTGAATCCAGAAAGAAAATGTATGGTGAGATTTTAATGAATCGCAAATACGAGGTCCAAAAAACAGTTAGTCTCTAAAATCCATGTTGTAGCCAGACGCAACATGTACTTAATTTCATTTCAGTTGTGTAAAAAAGAAAACCAAGTAGATAACAGAACAGAGGGAATGGGGAGAGATACTTGGGATGAGAATTTTAAAAAATAGAAGACTAAATAAAAGAGCAGGTAAGGTCAAGGTAAAATGGTTTCCTTTTGGGGGAAAATAATGAGGCAGGACATCAGTGCCGCCGCAAGATGAGAGCAAAAGTATATGGAGAGAAGCAAAACTTGATCCAACAGGAAAATAACAGCCTTGATTTTAGGGGAATGTGGGAACTGGGAAGCATAAACACAAATCAATATGTTAGTTCAAAACTCAACCTGCACTTTCAGCATCAAACTACAAAGTTAAAAAGTGACTGTTTTTCTGGAATTTCAAAAGTTCAACAGAAGTCAGGGACAGAAACAACAAGGACGTATTTGTCTTCAACACAACTTATGGCAAGTGACCTGAGGACACCATTCTTCCAGAGTTTACACTGTTTTTACAGAATATAGTGACATACAACATAATATATCTGACACATACTCACAAACAGACACATTTAGCTGGACAACAACCATAACAGAAAATCAAACTATACAGAGACTTTACTATTTACAACTCCTGCCCATGTATACCACTCATCACGTCACTTCTTAGACGCATCTCAAGTGCCCCATGTATGAGGGACAAGATATATACATGGATATAATAAGTTAAGCAAGCCTCGTGAGTTTTTGTTTGACAAAAACACACTCACATACGTTAAACTCAATGGGAGCAGCAACTGTTCATCTAGGTCAGTTATCCACTTAGTATGCCCACCTTGATCACGAGACATCAAAACTTTCTACTTTAAAAGTCTATGCTATATTTCAAGAGCTGAATCATACAACTTTGAACTCTTAAGACGTTTTAATCACCCAGTGAAATCTTTTTTTTTCCTGATCACTGATCAGTAGTGCTGTAATAACAGCTTACAGAGCGTGCGAATCATCACAGTAGCATAGTTAATGAACCAGGCAAATGAAACAAACAGCATAGACATACAGTCAACTAGGAAGCGACAGTATTATAAAACATTCAATCAAAGCACACCAAAGAAGTTCCTGATGTCCTTCAGCCAAATTGCTTCACCAGGGATCACTCAGTGAACTCTATTACCACAACCTAAGTTATTATAGCTTATGTTGACCCAGGTGCGGGTCTTATTTTAACCAATTCAACTAGTGAAATCTCTTGTGCTGATATTACAGCTTATGCAGCTAGAGACGCCATAACCCATCACAGTACAACAATCTCAAATACCACCAGATTACACTATCAGATAACTCATAAAACTTACCCACTTCACAGCCGAAATCGATAGCAACTCACAGCCCTAGGCACAAGTAACAGAGAAAGAAGTTTGACCAGTATAATGCATTGAAGGTACCTTAATAGTGGAGGGTTCGATGGTTCTGTTCTTATATCTGGGAGTCACCGGTCATTAGGCTGGAGGGTTTGACGTTACCATGCTCTGGGGATGGAGGCGACTGGTGAAGGCAGAATGACAGGCGAGCTTGAAGAACCGGCGCCTATCGAACTCAGTTTGGCAATAGATTATGTGATGGCATGTGAGGTTGAGCGCTGAAGAGGGAAGAAGAACATGAATTGAGTGATTTGATACATTGGAGTCGTTCGACAATTGCCTGGAAAAGCTACTCTTCTTAGCTTTTTGTTTCATCTCACCCTAGTTAACTAATATGGTAAAGACAAAGAGGGCGTTCGATAGTTGCAGTGAAACGCAGCAAATGCTGCGTTCACTTTAATCTCACTGTGGTTAGTGTATTGAGACTTGACAAGTGGACCATGGTACAGATTTTGTCCAATTAATAAGTGACACCTATGTTATACTTTCAGTAAAAAGTAGATTAATCTTGTGCAGCCCATGAATCGTTCTCAACGAACGGGCCCAAAGTGTAAAACTAGTGGGGTCATATATATTGTACACTAATAATTGAAAGCCAAATGTCAAGAAAAAAGTACAAGAAAACGATTCGTCATGAACGAACGTTCCCATATCGGGTGCTCTGGCTGGGGGAGACGACTGCGCTCGCGTAGAGATTGACGAGAGGAGGAAAGTGATCGATAAAGAGAATTGCGGGATTTAAGGGATGTAGCGAGCGGAGAATACCGCGCCCAGCTATAATTTTGTCAAAATAGGGACACTGAAGGCATATTTCAGAAATATATGGGTATTTAAGTGATTTGGATCTAAATATTTTAGATCTCTCCACGCCCACATTTTATATATGGATAACCGTTCTTTAAAGCTAGTTATAGAAAACAAATATTATAACAGTTGTTGTATCTAATGTTTTAGTAACCCAATTTGCACAAATCCATCAAAGACTAGTATATTTTTATAATAGTTCTCTTTTATATAGTTCTTAAAAACAAAATCTGTAGTAGTGTTTGACTAAAAATCCTAGATCTTAGAGATTGTTATTCTATGGAGAGTGAAAACTCGATATCCTGGCATCCCTCAAATACCTATTTTATTGTTTATTTTTCTTAAAAATATTTAAGGGGAATACTAGTGAGCACTAAATCCACTCTCAATGGGCTCCACATGGACTTATGCCCTAAGGGCTGAATTGATTGAGTTGTCACCTAGTGTGACCTAAAATGAATTAGGAAGGAAAGAAAAGGATTCTAAAAAGTGGACTATGAAATTATTGCCTGTAAACAGGTTATCTGGTCATTGTAGAGATTATGTATTGGGTTCGCACAGGGTTACACCCCTTGGAAGTGGCAACAACCATGACTTCAGATGGTGCCCGCGAAAACCTAGGTCTCCAATTGCCGAGATTGTCTTCTTTGAAAATCTTTTTACAGAGATTCATTTTAAGGCCATGAGGATAGGATTATGAGAGATGTGGAGCTGGGAGTGTTGATAAGATGAGCTTTTCTGTCAAGCTAGCACCAAATTGGTTAATGGATTGAAAGAGTTGAGTGATTATGAAAGGAAAGAGTGAGAAAATGGTCATTGAGGGAATGAACAAGTCTGAAAGTCTAAGGGCTTGGGGAGTTTGAGGTTCGTGGGATCTGAAGGAAAATTGAGTGTTTTAAAAGGGTGGATTCCACCTTAATGTTTGAAGAGGATTTTTATTGTCTTGAAGGGTGACTTGAATTGCTTGGGAAGGATTGACGAACATTTTGGTCGGTTTGTGGTGTGCAGGGGTATTTTGATCATTTGTGATGTGCAGGTTTGAAGGAGATTCAGTCTTATGAGACATTCGAGTCTTTGAAATCATTGAGAATTGGGAGGCATTCAGGATTATTTTAGGAAGTTGAAAGCATCATGAGTACTCTAGTCATTTTGGAAGCCGAATGTATTTTGGTCATTGTGAAGTTAGGGCTTTGGATAAAAGAGACTTTGGGGTGATCAGGAATTAGAAGTGTTTGGGTCTTTGAGGTTGCCATGGATTAGAAATGCTTGAAATATTTTTAGGGAGGTTTGAAAAGCATAGGGATGTTCTAGTCATTTTGAGAGTTGATGAACCTTTGATCATTTGTGATGTTTGAAAGGGTAGTCAGGTTACCTGTTGGTGTTTTGAGGTTTAAAGAATTGTGGTTTTGATGGAATTTGGAATTTTCGAGGTTTTGATGGTTTGGAGGGTTTCAGGATTTCCGAGATTTTTATGAGTCTTATTGAGAGTCTGAGACGCATGAGTCCATAGCCAAGTTCGAGCACACAACTTTTAAAAGTTTTGATCCTGCATACTTATTTGAGTTGATTCGAAGCTTTGGATCTGTTAGAGGGATTCGAGATAAGAGATTGAATATTAAGAGATATGAGAGATTTAAGAAGATTTCACACTTGGATGAATAAAAGAGTGGATTAGTTTATTGAAAGGGGATGTTTTCCAAAAACTGTTTCTCAAAATATTTTTTATTTTCAAAAAGAGGTGGATGAGCCCGAGAGATCACCCACGCACCCTCTGGAGCTGTTCAATTAATGGATGGTAGTGATAAAGTTCGAAAGATGGGGCAACATGTTTATGTCAAAAATTAGAGTTTGTAGAGGAACATCATTGGATAAGATGTTGTCGATCAAACCCTAATGACGTCTCTTACCCCCAGATTTTAAAACACTGAAAACCAAAAATAGAAAGTTGAGTAAAAGGGAGGTAGATGATTCAAAAAATCCAAGCTGTTTTGATTTAGGAAAAATGCTCGAAATTTTGTAAAGGTTATTTTGATTTTTATTTTGGAGATTTTTGAAGTTTCAAGAAGATTTTTTTGCAATGTGAAGAAGAACTTTATGTAATGTTGGAGAAGAGTTTTATGTGTATTGGGAAGAATTTTTCTTAAATTTTTAAGAAACTGTTTTTGAAAATTTGAAATGGGTTTTAGAATTTTTGAAGTGATTTTGAAATGATTAATGGAATTCTTTAATTGATTTTGACTTTTGAATTGATTTTCAAATTTTGAAATGATTTTGAAATTTAGGAATGACTTTTGAAGTTTTAAAATGATTTCTTTTTTAAAGATTTGGAATTGTTGTTTGAACTGACTTGCTTAAAAAGTCATGCTTTAAACTAAACATTGAAAATAATTATCCATAACGTTGAGAAGAGTTTTCTATGTATTAAGAAAATTGTTGTTGAATTTCAAAGAAACTTTTGAACTGCCTTTTTTAAATTTTGAAATGATTATTGAATTGATTTTTGAAACTATAAATGATTCTTGAATTGGTTTTGAAGTTAGAATTGAATGAATAATTTTTGGAATCTTGAACTAATTTCTTTTTTGAATGATAAAATAAATAGTAGGCAATGGGAGGATTTTGTGAGAAGTTTTCATCATGTTGTGAGAGAATTTTGGCATTTTTGTGAAAGGATTTTTCTGAAGGATATTTGATATTTTATGGGAGAATTATTGGTATCTTTTAGAGAGGATTTGGAGGCTTGAATTTTAATGAAGGGCTTTTAGAACTTGGAGAATTTTGGATTTTAAAAATAATTCTGAATTTATAAAAATGGTTTTGAGTTAAAAGTGTTTCTAATTTTTGAAATTTATTTTCAAATGTAAAAGATAATTTCAGATAATTTATTTTTGTAACCGTTTCTTGAAGTTTAAAAGATTTTCAAATTTTGTTGAAAGGGTTTTCAAATTTTAAAAATTATTTTTTGAAATTTCAAGTTTGAAATGATGCTGAATTAGAAATGCTGATGGTTTTTTAGTGGAGTTGTTTTTTAGATGAGGATGATTTTTTAATTGGAGAAATAATTCTAATTTCGGAACCGATTTTCAATTAATTTGATCTTAGAAATGGGATGAATTATTGATTTGATTAATTTGATCTTAGAAATGGGATGAATTATTGATTTGATTTTTTTGAAAACATTAATTATAAAAAAAATGGAAATTTGAGAGACCATTCTTGGAATTATGAATGGATGGAGTGTTTGCTTTATGAAACTAGAAAGAATTTTGAGAGAGAAAGTGAGTTGGGGGATTTGACATATTATAAGTGAATTGGAGTGACTTTATGCTATGTATTATTTTTTTTGCGGTTAGGCGACCCCGGAACTATCTCCACCTTTTAACGTGGCTTCAATGCCACGTGACACCATATTATTAGAGGAATCCAACAACTAGTGTGTGAAATGTGAGGAAATGCACAAAATTTTCTCTACATGTATATGTAGCTAAATATGACTACATTTATTGTATAATCAACATTGAGAACATCTACATTGACAATGAGTGAGGAAAACTTGTACAATTAACAATTATACTGAATTGATATGCGAAATGTGGAGTGTTGATTAGCTTTTTTTTCTTGTGCCACGTGTCACAATTTGATTGGGTGAGCACATTAAGTATATTAAATTTCAGAGTGTTATAATTTACAAAATATAAGTGCACAAATAAACAAAATTATATCATTGTCCATCATAATTCGTGTTCTTCAAAACAAGATGCATCTTCAATATGTTTTGGTAAACATAAAATTTATGTTTTACATTGTGATGTGTTAGTGCAAAGTGAATCTTATGTTTACGTAAATGAATCAGTAGTCTTACAGAAGTGAATCTTATGTTTACGTAAAATGAATCAGCAGTGCTATAAAAGTACATTTTTTCTATAAAATTCAATTTCTATAAAGTTTCTTATACATTTTGATGTGTTAGTGTAAAGTGAACCTTATGTTTTTCATAAAATGAATCATAAGTGTTGTAAAAGTGAACTATTCTCTGGTATAAAATTATAGTTAATACTATAAATATTGATTGATAACGGTCCACTAGTATGACCATTATTGTTACTGTAATGTTATCAAAGTGAATCTTAAGTTTATGTAAAATGAATTAGTAATGTTATAAAAGTGAATTATTTTTTCTGCTATAAAATTCAATTGCAGGTTATAAAAGTTTCCTATGCATTGTGATGTGTTATTGCAAATTTAATTTTTTGTTTACGTAAAATGAATCAGTAGTGCTGCAGAAGTGAATATTTTGTTTACATAAAATAAATCAGTAGTGTTATAAAAGTGAATTATTTTATGCTACAAAATCCAGTTTCATATTATAAAGTTTCTGTAACGGCAATATAAAGTATAAAACGACTATCCAAAAAGATTACCCTACACCACCTAACCTAAAAATCACCCTAGGAAAGCTAAAAACATCAAAGACATTAGGGTTTGTAGTTACCCTAAACCCTAAACCACAAACCCTTAAAAACTATCGAGTCAGTGACGACAATATTAAGTATAGAAAACCATCATAGGAAAGCTAAAAATTGTCGAATCAGTGACGACATTATAAAATATAGAACAACTTTAAAAAAGATAACCCTACACCATTCACCCTAAAACCTATCATAGAAAAACTAAAAAACTTCAAAAGAATTTGTAGGGTTTGTTGTGAAGGGTTTTGGTTCAATTTTAAAAACACAAATGATTCATATTGTTTAATGTGAAAGGTTCATTTTTCTTAAACATAAAATTCACTTTTTTAAAACAAATTATTCACTTTAAATTAATGAAAGGTTCACAGTGAGTCTTAAAACATATGTACATCCAAAAAATATAGTTATTTAAATTTACCAAAACATATTCATGTTAGATATTATTTTGAAGAGATCGAATTATGATGAACAATGTAATAAAATTCATGTTATTTGAACTTATATTAAATAAAACATAACACTTTAACTTTACAAAACACAAATATAGAAAAAGACATGTGGTGCCACCTAATGCCATCTTTGAAAACGCAAGGGCGGAGCCAGAAAATTTATCTAAGGGGGGCGATTTTTTTTAATAATATTAATCAATATTTTAAAATTAATTTTAATTTTTTAATTAATATAATGTTTCAATATATAATTATATTTTAAAAATTGGTATTAGATATATAGTTTGACATAAAAATTACATTAAAATTGAAATATATAAATTAATAAATAAAGAAGTTTGTTTTATCTTTTTTTATTTCTTGTTTAAAAAACGGGTATGCAAAATTATAAGTTAATGTCAATAATATAGACCAATACTTCTAAACTAGTAGTTTTCTTTTCTAAAAACTTCTTTTAATTTTTTTGAGTAATTCTGATATAATTTTAATTTACAAAATCTATAATAACAAAACTAAAAACACTTGTATTATGGATAATAAGGGTACATGATTACTAAGACTGGCATAATCGGGTTTACTTTAAACTATGTTGCTAAAATAAAAATATTAAGAGTTTTCTTATCTACTATAGACTAAATATAATTTTTTGCAATATAATTCTAGAACAAAAGTTGCATACTAATAGAAATAAAATTGATAACAAATAGAATTTGGTGATATCATAGTGACATTTTACAAAATGTTATAGGAGCGAACAAATATCTAATAACATAAATAAACTATATAACAAAAAACTAAAACTAATTTTAACATGTACCCGAGGGAGTTGGGGGGGGGGGCGAACACCCACCCGCCCCCTGTCTCAGCCTCTGTGAAAACTTATTTTTTGGGTTTTAAGGATGTGTTTTTACTTTTTAGGTAAAAGGTTTCACCTTCACTAAGAAGGACATGTGCCCCATTAAATATGAAAGAACTCCCACTAACCTAAGGGCTTAATCCTATAGGCTGCTTTTAAGGGTACTTGTTCTAGCCCAATCGGCTAACAAATGAATTGAGCTTTAGATGTGTTCGAATTTGGTCCAAAACTCACAACGACTCAAACAAACTCAAACTAACAAGTTGCAAGATAGTAAAGCTAGAAACGTCCAATACTTAGTATGATGGAAAAAATAAATAACAAGAATGAACAATCTATACACTCAAATAGCAGGACTCCGATTAACAAATTATTCAAACTTAAATAAGTCTTTAACCCTGGTTTCCTTTTAGCAAATGTGAAAAATCAAAACAAGTTTAAAAGTAAAATAAAAAGGCATCCGTCAGCATTTACTCCATAGAGAACTAGGAGTTAAGAGAGAAAACTTAAATTATGACTTAAGCTTTGAACCCCTTTCAACCATTTCCAATTTTCCTTTCAGTTCTAAATCTAGGTTGTTAATCTATACTATTCATTTTCCAATTTTTGTATTTAATTTCAAGTTTGTGTTCAGAATCACTCTACAATCTGTTTATTTTTTAACAGATAAAATTTTCATTTTTTTAGAGTTTACATTCAGGCTTGAAATATCACATCAATTGTTCGATTTTTTTGAACCATATGTTCAGCTATTATTTATAAATTATTCACAAATTGATACTAGTTGTTTATCAAAAAAATTATAATAAAATAATGTCAGTATAATGATACCATTCTATTGGTTTGCTATTTTTAAACATCATGTTCATATAAGCGATACATAGTTACACATTGTTCAACTTTTTAAACCATTTATTCAAAATTTATTTCATATTGTTTCTAAAATTTGTTCAAATTAAAATTTGAGACTAGTTGTTCATGAAAAATTATTTAATAAAAGAATTTTAGTACAATTTATCATTTTTAAATTGCATTAACATTTTAAAAACATTCAAGTTTGTGTCCAGGGACACGGAAGTAGTTGTTCGTTTTCAACACACTTTGTCCAAAATTTACTTCATGATGTTCCTTTTTTTAAGTTCACACCTTAGAAATATAAACTTAGTTGTTCAATTTTTTGGACCATTTATTCAACTATTGTCGATAAACTATTCAATAATTAGATACTGGCTGTTTATCAGAAATTTTATAATATACAATGTAATAATATACCATTTTTATTGGTTTGCTATTTATTAAACATAAAATATATGTTCTGATAAATGTTACTTGCTGTTCAACTAACCTTTGTTCAAAATTTATTTCATATTTTATTCATAGAAATATTTGTTTTTAACCTTCATATTTTCCTCTAAGGCTGAAAAATTGTTTTACTTAACGGTTACTAGATTTACATTTAATTAACGTAAGTTCTTGGCTACATGTATATGTAGCTAAAGATGGCTACTTTTATTGTATAACCAACAATGAAAACATGTATAATGAGTAAGGGAAACTTGTACATTAAACAATTATACTAAAAATGCTATTTTTATGTACAACATTTGTTATATAAGTAATGTACAGGCTTTATATGTCTTGAAATACCCCTAACTAATAAAAAATTGATTAAAAATCTAATCAAATAAATCAAGGCCTAAACATGCCTTAAAAATCAATTGGAAACAACAATGGTCATCATAAAACAAGAATTACCCCTAGTGACCATTTAGGGCAAATATGTGCCCAAATGAACTCCTTAGGATCCAAATTTAATTCCTAAGCATACTAACTCATTAATGAACATAATAAAACCATTATCAAAGGAAACCAAGCTCAAAAACATGTTCACACACAAATTGTGCTTTAAAACTCCTTAAAGCATGTTTTTGAGAAAATTGACTTTCTAAGTGGGTTTTGAGTGGTGTTAGGGGCTGTATTACACCTTGTTACACTAATGTACTATAATGTACCACATTAGAAGGTCTAATTCAAATAATTTCAAAAAAAATCAGAAATATGGTACTAATTTGTGAATAGTAACCGAAATAGTGCAATTTAAGTAACATTGACTAAGCAAGTCAATGGTCAACAAATTGACCTCCCTTGGACTGATAAGAGTTGGGCTAAAGGAAGTTATGAGAGTTCCACCTTGCACTTAGATCAAAATATCTTCTTAAAGTGATGAATCACCATTTATTATACATTAAAGTAATAAAACTTACCTTAAAAGGCAAAATCAGCCTTTCTCTTTCATTACCCCCTGTAGAAACGAGTTACCCAGCTTCAAAAACCTCCCTTCCAGCCTTGGTAAGTTCAAGAACCAGCCAAATTCAAAGACCAACTCCCATGGCATAAGGTAAACATTCAAAACATGTTATATGTCATTCTCTTCATCTTTCCTTCCTCGTTCCATTGATCTAACTTGCAACCACTTCCATCCGCTCATTTAGCATGAGTTGGTGTTCAAAGGGAAGGGTAAATCTTGGCTGAAACTCAAAAGAAAGGGGGGAAGCAAGCTTAAGACCTAATTAAGGTAAAAATGTGCTTTAAGCACTTAATTCCTTCTCTACTTAAAATCTGATTGATTTATTTTGTTCCATTGGCTTATAATCCTTAATTTATCATGCTTGATCAGTAGCAATTTCAACCAATTCATTTGGTGGCTGATTCCAAGCTTAAACTCCATTTTAAGTCATTTTAAACAAGGTAAAACCTAGCCTTCTTCTACTTTGATCATTGGCGGTTATATACCTTAGTTTTAAGAGTGTTTTGATAATCTTCTTATTCTGTATAATAGGTTCGAGAATACTTTGTACAAGCCTTGGGATTTCAAGGTAAAAATCTAGCTTTTAATGGCTTATGAGTACTCTTATGGTTAGTTCAAGTTTGGAACCTAACCATATCATTATATTGCTGCTAGAACACATTTTATAAGCTGTGTAAATTTTCCCCTAGAATTCCGTGGCCAAACAAGGCTTAAAGCTCACTTAAATTAAGGTATAACACCTTAATATTGTGATTATATGATTTATAAGCTTATGTTATATTGTGCCATGAGTGAACACAATTAAATGGTCATTTTGACTTCAAAAATGACTAGGAAATGTTATAGGAAACTTTGGGTAATTAATTAAATAACATAATTGTCAAATTTAAGACATTATGTGGAAAATTGGTAAATATGGAGAAGATATGGGTAAGGCCGAGAGTTTAAGCTATTTTGAGACATTTATGTGTAATTTATTTTATAAGCTAAAGTTTGTAATAAGGCCATGTACTTTAGGCCATTTTAATTATGTATATTAAGTTTAAATTAAGTTTTAGGTAATAAATAAATATTACCGAAAGGAACAGGGGTTAAACTATAATTAAATGAAATTTGGGGGCTAAATATGAATATAGCCGAAAATTAGGTGTTAAAAGGAGTTTAAATAAAAATTATAAGATTTTATGAAGTTTTGGGGTAAAATTATAATTTCTGGAAAATGTGGGGTGAAAACTGTAAATAAGGAGAAATACTGGTCAATGCAGTATTAAAGAAGTCAACCTTGACCATATGGTGGGTGTTGACCAAATTAGACAAGTTAAATAATTTATTTATGACTATATAATAAATTATGTATTTAATTGTAACATTTTTATAACATTTAGGGTATATGTTGGATTAGCGAAACTTAGGGGTATAAAATGGTATTTTGAATACCCATGGGCTATTAGGAATTTATTGGGTTGAATTTGGAGTTAAAATAAATTATATGTATAATATATAGTTATTTATGTCATTGTTACAAATTACATAACATATGGAGTGGAAATGTAGTAACCGAAATTTTATGGGTTAGGAATGATATTTATAACCTTTTGGTGTAGTTTGATGATTTTTTATATTAATATAAGAGGTTTTAATAAGATATGTGTATAATATATAGTTTTAATGATATTATAAAACTATATGGTATAAATTGGGTCAGATTGTAATTATAGAAAGTTGGAGGGTTGAGAAATGAATTAGAACATATTGTAGGTCTGTTCGGTAATTTTTGAAACATATATAACCATAGGTTATATTTATTATAAAGGTTAAATGTTATAATATATGATATATATATAACATGATATTTTGAATGTGGTCAATGGGTAAATATAGAAAGTTAAAGGGCTGGAAAATAATTTAAAACAGAACCTAGGGTCTATTAGGAAATTGAGAAAATAAATAACTATGTGTTATATCTATTATAAGGTTTAAAATGTTATAATATATGGTATATATAACATTGTATAAAAATAGGTGGTGCATTTGTAATAAAAGAAAAGTGTGGGTTATGGAAAGAAATAAGGTTATAACATAGTTGCCTTTCGGCAATATAAATAGTTTTATATAAAACTATAGGTTATAAATTATGATGGGATAAAAATATCATATTATATGATATTAGTATATGGAATAACATACATAAATATTATGTGGTCAAAATGAAATTAAAATAAAATATAGTGCTGTACCGAAAATATAAAGATTGGAAAATGAATTTTAGACTATGGACTACAATGTTATAAATGTTATAACAATTATATGGTATTAATGTGATTTAAATGAAATTAATATAAGCAAGGATATTCACATGAAATAACGTGACAGCCAATAAATAAATGAGAATAATCATCTCATATAAGATGATAAAGTGTGACCTATAATATAAGAGTTTTATAATTCATGAAACTTACATATATTGGTATATATATATATATTTATATATATAAATGCGAGAGTCATATATATATATATATATATATATATATAAGGATGAGTACATATTATGGTTGAAAACCATAAAATATAACTGGTGAAGGTTATTACATAAATATAGTTTATGAACTATAAGTTATAAAGTTTTGAATTCAAATGTAGTTATTACAAGATTAATGGATTATATAATACAATGTATTATAATGGATGGTGGGATAATAATACCATATGATAATAATGCATGTACACATGCAACTATAGGTTATATGCCTAAGTTCAAGAATGAACAAGATTAAATGAATATAATGAATTAAACTCGACAGTCAAAATATTACATACTAAGAGTCTAAGTAACGAAGCCGACTGGTTTAGAGAAACCCGTAACAATTAACTGTTGAAATCCGGGGATGATCTGTCGGGGTTACAATGTTATTCGGAAATACCGGATCTAGTTAGTCATGGAGACTGACTCATAGTGTTATTACTGTTTAGACGACAGACAAAGGCGCCTGACGAGCTAGGGTTTTGCGCATCCTTGGTCTGTGGTGTAAGGTATGTGGACGGTTTTGATCTAGATTGTCCCGAGTATTCCCTCGGGTCCAGACATTATTTGGCGTGTGTTAAGAATTCTATGTGAATGCTTATATGCATGTATGTGTGTTTCAACTGTATAACTGGTTGTATTATCGCATTATTACTTCTGTACGCGAATGCCCATCGGGCTAATATTACGTCGACTATAGATCGACTTATATAAACATACATATGCGTTCAAAGTGATAAAATGATGGTTACTTAATATAATACCCTTAGTATTATAATTATGTATTTAATAACCTAAGTAAAATACTTAGGTATGGGCTACGACAATGTCGGTCTCTAGAGCATGGATCTCGAACATGAATACGACCTAGATTATTTCTAGGCATGCGTAAGACCCATTGGGAAGCTAAGTAATAAAATGTATTCTCCATAAAATTAAGAGTATATCTTAGGAAATGATTAAGACACTTAATCCTATGAGAGAATTGGTATGTGATGAGGAGAGGAATCCAGTGTAGTTTACGAACTACCTGGTTGCACATTTGTGATCACTGAGGGGATACCCGATCGGGTTCCGCTCCAGGAAATTTCCCAACGAGCCCAAATTGGATCGTGGGTCAGATGGTAGCCCAGGGGCCTCCGAACCTCTAGCAAACATAAGCACCTTTGTGTGTACGGGAGGACTATTGTCCGTTTGGAAGGTTAATTCTGGTTGTCCTAACATGACACCCAACTGGTAAATAAGTAAACATGGTGAGGTTGGATGGGGCCTTGAAGGCCGAATATTATTATAAGTATGAAAACCGTTCGCTAAAAGTGATTATGGACTTTATTGCATTTATTCGATATATTCATTTATGCAACTGTTGCTTGTGAAATGTAGTGACTGTGTTGGTTGGATGGATGACTATGTGTTTACGCATGATTGTTACCGTATTACTTATAACTGTAAACTGGTAAAGCACGTAACCAATCTAATATAAAGATGGTTAAAATGACTAAGTGACCAATAGGGTCTGAGTGCAAACCTAGCATACTCAGCGTTTATCGCTGAGCCTCCACGGCATTGTGCAGGTTGCTGATTATTGTTGAAGCTGAAGTATGGGACCGGGTAGTTAGGGTTGTTATTATTACTTACCGCACATGACATTCGTTTGTATAATGAAGCTAGACTTCGGAATGTAATGTTGTATATATTCGGGATTGGGTAGACGCTCACTTGTTATTAGTTATGGTTATGGACTTAGTATGATGTATTGGTATTTATCTCATTATCACTGCGGTTAGTATCGTTGTTTATTCTGTTGTTGTATTTAGTTTCTGCTTCGTTACTCGCATGGGCGAGTAATGACAGGTGACACCCGAGTGAGGATTAATATTATTGTTTAGCTGTAAGACGTTTTTAATTATGCTACGTGAGAGATTATTATATGTTTATCGAGAGGGGTGTTACAGGTCTAGTGTACAATTTTCTTCTATTATATGTACTAATAATGTAATTATCTTTGGTTACATGTCGGTGTAGCATATACTTGTTGATAAAAAGATTAGTCAGTGCAACAGTGTAGAAGCATGAAGATGTAAAGACAAATATATTAATTAGTTATAGGTACATCCAACCTGAAAAGTTATCACTAACGACGAAAATGCAATCCTTTTTCGTTTCTAAAAAAAGTTAGTGGACAGCCAAAGCACACTTGATATTAAACAAAAGAAGAGCGGAGATAACAAACGAGGGCATGAAAAAAAACTTACAATCAATACATCGATCTTAAGTTAGAGAGATGAGAACACACATCTACGCGCGGCCTCATACTAGGGTGCTCCCTGTCGGAGGTAGGTGCCACCTTAGAAGACCGATCGTCTGGAGCAACGAAATAGAGCCCATAAGCTCTAGTTCCAATAGGAACAACTATGAAAGGAATTTCCTATCCAAATGCCAGGGCTATGGAGTAGAGTCACAAGACCAATGACGTATGAGCATTAACTACCTAGGAGAGCGCTACATGTAAACAAAAAAAAAATAGAAGAAACAGGGAATTGGTGTGAGAGAATTTGATAGAAGATATTCAAGAATGAAGGAGAATCAAGCGCAATATACAAAAGAAAAGGATTTAGCTGCAAGAGTAGGCAATGGAGAATGCTAGTTACCTGTGAAGTGACACCTAACCTCCCACAGAGTGAGGTCGTATGCAAGTGGACTCCCTCACTAATGGAGAATTTCAGTAACAAAAATTTTAACGAGACCTGGAAGAGATCGAGAGTAATCCCTCAGAGTATCCCTCTGACATCAAAGTTAATGAGGGCCACTGGAATAGGAGATCCCCCTCACCATGTGCAGTGCGATTCAAACTCTCGGCTTTAATTTGATCTCCCCCAATACAAATCACCTCAGTCACCTGCAACCCCCATCCACTTCTCCTCACTCAACACATCTAGAATTTGTCCTCACAGATTTCTCTCGTATACAAATCTCTGTATACTCTCACCCAATCAAATCAAAATTTCTCATTCAAATGGTACCACCCATGGACTCAATAATCGCAAACTGCTCCCGACTCAATTTACACCCAACAGAGATGACCTCCATCGACCTTCAATCCTTCACCAAAGACTTCTCTCTTCCAGAATTTGAAAAAAGCATATTTTCCCATGCGTGGCATTTAAACAGAATCCCACCCAAAGTCCTCCAACATTTCCTTATCCAACTCTGGAAACCCAAATCGTTTTTAAAAGTGAGTGAGGTGGGAATTAATAGATTCGCTTTTCAATTCTCCTCGGATACAAACATAAGCAGTATATTAGCAAATGGACCTTGGCATTTCCAAAACTATCTTCTGGTGGTCATCCCAATAGATCTGAACCTGAGCTTTGAGGAGCACGATCCTCAAACGGTGAAGATATGGGTTGAAATACACAAGTTACCAATTAGATACTTCAACAGAGCATCGACCATCACTCTAGCTAATCGAATAGGTACGTTTATGGAATGCTCAGAACGCCTGAATCCTCTTGACTCCAAAATTCTAAGGTTTAGAATAGAGATCAAAATCTTGGAACCTTTATGTAGAATGATTGTGGTGAAATATGAGAATGGAAATAGAGTGTGTAGAGTCTCTTATGAGAATCTTCCAAACTTTTGCTTTAGATGTGGATATCTGGATCATGTGGTAAAAGAGTGTAGAATCCCAAAACCAAGCAAAAATACATTTGAGAGATACGGGCCCTGGATTAGAGTTGAATTTGCAGGATCACTTGCAACGGTTACTGACGCTTTCCTACTAGATCAATGGAAAGCAGGAGTTTTAGATGGTATTACTGTGATGGCAACACAAGTTGCTTTAGCCCATCCCCAAAACCCTACAGATGTTAACATAGATCTTTCATTAGCCACACTTCCAGTAATGACTCCCCCACCTCGGCTAAACCCTCACCACACCCTAACTTAGCACTAACTCAATCAACACCACTCCCAAGGAACCCAAACTCAATCAATCCTCATCAAAAAACAAAATAACCTCTTATATCTTTTCCTCACCTTCCCGAACCCTATCCAAAACCCTTACCTCTCAAATAATCAATCAGGCTCTATTAATCTATCCATCAACTCCCCGGTGGAAAAAAGGAAGTTACATCACCAGATGGATTAGAAAGAAGCTGTCTCCAACTTTGAGTCAGAATTCAACAAGAAATCTAGGAGTAAAGGAAGGAGTAAGTCTCTTAGTCGAATTTTAAGAGTTGTAGAAGCCATAAACTTGTTCTCAGTTTCTTCCTCCCTCAACTCGACACAAAATTCAAATGGAAATGATATACCAACTAGAAGACAAGGAAAACAGCCAATGTCCCCTACCGATGCTCTCTACCCAAGTTACCCTGATAAATTCAAGAAGAGAAAAGGAATGAAACTCTAGAGTCTGATGATCAAGTCCTCCCTTGTGGTTTCGGACTTGGAGGATACGGACTATTACAACCTCATTCTCGAAAAGGTAGACCCTAAAGTAAGCCAAATCCGCCTGCCAAAATGACTTGTATATCTCTGAACTACCGGGGTCTGGGTCGCCCTAGTGGAGTTGCTTGGGTAAATGAACTTGTCAGGAAGTTCAAACCTGAGGTAGTATTCCTTAGTGAGACTGAAATACCCCGGACTTAAATATGGTGATTAAATTATTCTAATATGATATTTAGAGGCCTAAATATGCCTAATGAACTTTGGTGAAGAAAGTAAAACCAAAAGAAAAAAGAAAACGCGTAAAAGGCACAAAACATAAAAACGTGTGTTACGCAACCATAGGAGGTATATGACCTAGACTAGGGTCCTAGATGGATTCCTACGACTTAGGCATAGACTAAGAACATGTAGGAAAAATTCTCGAAGAAAATGAATCCATATAGTGGGTTAAAAACGCAAATAAAATCCTAAAACACGTTTTTCGAGAAAACTCGAAAATGTGACTTTAAGTGGTTTAATGGACTTGTAAAAATTATATTTGATCATATAACTATAATTAAACATTAATGAATGTCTAAGAACCATTAAAATTAGAGAAAGAAAAAAAATCCGGAAAACAGGCCCGATAAATGAATAATGCCAAACCGAGAAAATTAGGAGCATTTCTTGCGAAAAGACGAAAACGCCCTTGCCCAATTAGAGAGGGGGCCAATTTTTATAAGTGATGATTCATCAATCTCCTCTCAATTAATAAACTAGCTCTATTAGTTGGAAAATACAAAAAAGAAAACAATAAAGCAAAAAGGTATAAAGTACATACCTTCCCTCTCTCTCCTCTCATTTCTTTTTCTTCCCACCCATTTCTTTCTCCCCTCTCCCAGCTTATTTTCTCTCCTCTCTTCTTCTCCCTCACGGTTCAAGCTTCCTCCCATGGCTGCTTGCATTCTTCCACTTGTCGAAGCCTCCACAAGGCTCCAAATCCAAAAATAAATACATATTCTTCTTAGTTTGACCAAGGGCTTTCTTTCCCACCTTTCAAAACCTCCAATGGTTGAAGATTACCCCCATGGGTATAGCCCATTTGAGAAGAAAAAGATATTGTCTGGAGCTAGTTCATCTCCTCTTTGATTCAAGGTAAGAAAAGAACTCAAAAACTTATTTTCCTCTCATTCCTTGACCTAGCCGATTTTGGCTTCTCATGGTGTCTTGTTCCTTTCTTTGTATGAGCCTTGGTTCAAGCTTCAAAAGCTTAGTGAGATCCCTCCTTTGATTCATGATTGAAAGTCTATTCTAGAGCTTCCAAAGGTAATTCCTAACTTTTGTGCTTTAAGCACTTCCATTGTATTTTAGAGTTATTACAAGGGTTTAAGAGTTAATTAGTGCTTATTGTATTCCCTTGGGCATTGGTCTATAGTTGTGGCAATGGTATTGCCCTATGACCAAAAATCAAGAGAAAATAGAAGATGAGAAGAGAAAGAAAACAATTGGGAGATTAAGGCAAATAATCTACCTCAAAGTGTATCCTTAATCTTTTAGAATTTTTTGATGGATAAATAAAAGAATGAAGAAAAATATGTGCTGGAAATGTATTGATTGATATGAGAAGGGATTGTGTTTATGCTTAAGACAATGGTGAATTGTTTTGTGATTTAAGGGCCTTTGAGCCAAGTGATTTAAGATATTGGGTTATGTTGTGATTGATTAATTTTGGATGAGGTTGTGTGCTGGTAGAATCCACTAAGGATTTGGTTAGCTTATGTTGAATTGTGGATATTTTGGATTAGGTGATGAAGAGAATGGAAATTTGGATAAGCTAGTGTAGTAACGAAGTTATGGCAAAATTTTTGTAGAAACCTAGGGAGTTTAGGTGACTTTGTGAGTTTAAGGAACCTAAGGCTAACTAGGAGTTGATAGCGATTAATATGGATGGTTAATCACCATAAGATGTTGGTTGAAGAAGTGTATGTGGAATTATGCAAAAACTGTAGCAAAAATGTTGTAGGAAAGTCTTGGATTTGCTAGAGAAGAACTAAGGTATAGAACTTGGAAAGGAATGAATGAACTTGGGTAATAGAGATGAATATGCTTAAGAAAGTGTAACACCCCTACTACGCACTTAACAATAATTGAAATCACAGCGGAATTAAACAACTAAATATTAACTAAACGATTCGGTGCTACAACGCCGTTAACCACCCACGTGGTTAACAAGGCAGAATAAATACAAGCGTACCGGTCTGATGATCAGACTCCCGAGCATTAGGTACTAACATCCATATATACATAACCAACTTACCGAGTATTTAACAATATCCATCTCTGTAAACTGTACACATAAACTTCACTGTCAACTGTCAACAACCGTCACTATAATACAAACGGTACCAAAATATAACGCCACGGGAGCACAGGCGCATCCTGGGCTCAACATCCAAAAATAACCAAGGTACTCATAACCTAAGATCTAAAGCCATTCCGCTTCCTCGATCCTCATCCTGCAAATATAAATATGGAGCCCCCGAGGGGGTCAGCAACCCTTGGCTGGTATGGTTAACGCGCAGCCCATCGGCTACCGGGATACGCGCAACTAATTGTCATGATGACATGGCATTCGTTTTAAACATACAACATATTTATCATAGCAAGAGTATTGCATAACAACATCACACATAACATACAAGAACAAATCCTTTTAGGAAGCGAACCAACACAATTATATCACATGGAGAGCCTAGAGAATGTTGCCAAACTCATGCTAAGCTCGTTACATAACTCGTTACCGTCCTGTTAAATTGAACGAATAACTTAACACACAGGTGCGTCGGATATAGTGATCCAAGCACACCGAACAAAACATAGTATGCCCCTATGGCCCGACGTGAGTCAGTAAAATAGACTTGGATAAGCTAAAGGGAAGGTTGAAAACCAAAAGAGAAGACAACCTTAGCATACAAAGAGAATCGAACCGGTTATGACATCGACTCCCATACTCACACGCGGGGCCGGAACTACCGGACTCCTCACTTCCCCGGTTAGCACTTGTTAGAAGTCGCATTTTCGGACTTAATCAACAAATTCACAAGCAAGTGTTTAGGTCATGTTAGACACACACACAAGGGAAATGAGACACATCTTTCCGATACAATAACTTAACAACTGTAAACTCATTACATGCCTTAATCTTACAAGGTCATAAACACTCATAAAAACATACAACACACAAGCCGGTGTAAACCGGTAGGCAACAGACTGCAAGAAAACCATACCTTGGTCCTTGCTGCGAACGTGACCCGCCAAGCGTAGTCCCTAAACATAATTAATAATGTCGGTTAATTAACTTATTTAGCTTTCGTTTACTAAGCGTTTACATGATTGTATGACATGTTCTAATGCCTAAACTCACCCTTGATTGCCTTCATTATACCCCCCTAGGGTTAACTACTTAGGCCACTTTTGTTTGTTTTTTTTACAAGTTTTGGTCCGACCGACCTTACCGACCGACCTTACACAAGGTCGGTCCATTCCAGAACATATTACTGTCAGAAAATTCTACTCCGACCGACCTTGCAAGTTCGGTCCACAAGGTCGGTCTATTCCCGAGAGTTTTTCCCCTTTGGAAATTCAGGCCCGACCGATCTTGACAAGTTCGGTCCCAAGATCGGTCGATTCCCGAGACTCACTTACGTACAAAGATTTAGACATGACCGACCTTGTAAGTTCGGTCCCAAGGTCGGTCTATTCCAGAGACCTAATCCGTACCAAAAATCCATGCCCGACCAACCTTACAAGTCCGGTCCCCAAGGTCGGTCCATTCCAGAGACCATTTCTCGCAGGGTAAACTGGGCTCGACCGACCTTGCAGGTCTGGTCCCCAAGGTCGGTCTGCTCCAGACCCTTGTTTTTAATTGCCCATTTAACTCCAAACTCCACCTCATAGTGCCCTAGTATGTTCTAACCACATTTGACACTTCAAACATCCCTTAAGACATCCATTGAACTCCTTAAATCATTCACCAAAACCCTCCTCAACATTACACAAATTCTTATGCAAAGGTTAGCACATGCAATGTTTTTCACTAAGTTTTTATGTGGTGTTTTATACCTATAACTTCCACTATTCCCAAATGTTTTCTCACCACTACAACATCATCTCCCAAGCATCTTTTCTCATCAACCAAACTCCTTGAATAACTCCACAAGCTTATAGCTCCTTCATGCAACACATCACTTCTTCCTTGTTCACCAACATTGTACAAGTCCTAAACACAATCTCACCATGATCTTGAAGTATCCCAAAATACTCATTTGCATTCTAAATCCTCTAAAATATTGCCTAAGTCCTTTTTACATCTTAGAATACCTTAACGCATGTTTCTTTCACTAATAGAACACTTAATCATTCTAAACACTTCCTAACTCACCAAAACTCATTTTAAACACCTAAAACTTCTTATACATTATCTAAATTTCGACATGGGTTCTCCTAGCATCTTGTTACACCAAACACGAAGTTTTCACCATTAAACATTCTAGAACACTTAAATCCATCAAGAGCATTCTTATACACAAAACTTCACCAAACTTACACTACATCACAATATAGTGCATTATTTAAATTGCTTGGCACTTAGGCCCTTAAATAACATGGCTCTTAGGCCCTTAAAATGCATAAACCATAAACATTGAATTTCCCACATTATAATTGCCCTTGACCTGCAAATACACACAACAACACATATGCCCTTTAATAGTCTCCTTGAGAACATTTTACTAAGTCATTCACCATTGGCTCCTTAGGTAGTTTTAACAAACAACATAAGCTCATTCCTCCTAAGACTTTAAACTACATTAGGTTAACACATTTACCTCTTTTCCTCACAAACTTCTTTCTTGTTTCCTTGACTAAATCGGCAAGGCTTTTAGTTGCTTGTCAACTTCTAATCAATATACAAACAATGTAATGAGTATTCAAGCTTTATGCTTCATCTCATTGTAAACCCTAGGTTATATATTGTCTTAAAACATTAAGGTGATTGCTTTACCTTGGAAATGGAAGAAAGTTTGGATATGTAGCAAGAGAGGACTCCACCAAGCCCTTGGAAGATTCAAATGAAGTTAGAACAAGCAAGGTAAAGACACCATTAATGGTGTTTTTCGGACAACATAAAAACATGAAGGAAATGTTATTTTTCTTTGAGTTTCCTTACCTAGAAGCAAAGGAGAACAATAATATGTGAAAAGATGAGCTCAAGCTCCTCCCATGGAGATTCCTCTTGGCACCGAAATGGAGCTCTTGGAGTTTTGAAAGGATGAAGTTGAAGAGCTTGGTAAGACAAAGAGAATGGTGGTCTTGGTTTTTGATTTGGCAAAGGGAGCTAGGAGATATAAGAGATTGAAGATGGTGGATGGTGGTGTGCTGTAGCAACCGTAGAAGAGAGCAAGAAGGAAGGTAGAAGACGTGGGAAAGCAAAGGAAATGAAGAGAATGTAGAAGACTTAGCTAGTTTTTAGATATTTGTAAGTTAAAAGCAAATAGTAACTTGCTTTAACATTTGTTTATTTACTTATTAGTTAGCTAAGGTGATGACTCACCCTTGTAAAAACCGGCCCCCATAAGTAATAAGGGGTGTTTTAGTCTTTGTTGACTAATTAAATTACTTATTTGACTTATGTTATAAACTAGCTTATTTTGGTTACTATTCACCAAAACAAGGCACATATTTGTGAAATTTTTGATTTCTCATTGATTTAGACTTCCTAATGTGATACTAAGTAGTACACATGTTAATTAAAGAGTAATGATGGACATTTAGCCATTCAAAACCCATTTACAAGACAATTTTTTCAAAAATGTGCTTTAAGACTCCTTAAAGCACATTTTGTGTTTTAACTTGTTTTCAAGCTTGGTTTTCTTTAATAATTGGTTTAATATGTTCATTAACATATAAATAAGGTCTTGGTAAGCTCATTAGGTCTTAACCAAGCTTATCCCAAGCTTAGAGCACATTTTCGCCCATATCGACTTTAAGGTATTTATTTGTGTTTACTGTGGTTTAAATTGTGCACTAATGTTTCTAAGGCACTTTTTAGCCTTATTATACCATATTTTAATGTTTAAACAACATACCAAGGTTTGGGGTATTTCAGAAAGATTTGGTATGGTCAAAATGGTGGAGAATGAGATGTAAACTGTCATGGGAATGTTGGTAAAGCATTAGTGTGCTTAAAGTGTAGAAAATGAGAGTGAAAATTTGTATAATTGACCAAGGATTGAGTAAAGGGTTTGATCAAGGATTTGAGGAGGTTTAATGTGTGTTTATGGTGTTAAAACATGTTTGGAAGCATGTGGAAAGATTAGGAAATAATTGGGGAAGAATTAAGGTTGGAATTGAAACTGAAACTGTCAAATTTAGCAGCTTTTTAGCAGGGTCTGGGACCTAATCCTTGGATAAGGTCCTGGACCACATCAAAAGAAAGGCCGAGAGCAAATCCTACAGCTTGGTCCGGGACTTAAGTCCCATACAATGTCCCGGACCACACTAAAATTTCTACCGTGAGTTGCATTACAGAATTGGTTCGGGACTTAGGGTGAGTATAAGGTCTCGGACCACATGTGAATTTCGCCCGAGGATTTGTGCAATGTGTTGGTTCGGGACTTAAGGGCCGGACCAGGTCCCGGACCACACTAGAAAGTGAACCGTGAGTGCTTAAATGAAAGTAGATGAATATGAATTGAATGATAATGGTACTATAAGATGTTTAGGACTTTTTTGGTGATATGTAAAGGTCATTAGATGTATAAACAAGTATGTGATTGAATGTAAAGGTCATTGGAACGTTACCAGTTATGCGAGAATCATCCAAGGAACGTGAGACAACACGTTAGAGTAATTCCTTGGTGAAAGGTATGGTTTTCTTGCAATCTGTGTCCTACTGAGTTACGCTCGGCTTGTGTGTTGCTTGTGTATGTATGCTGACTTAACAAGACAAAAGCACGAAAACGTTTATTGCATTTGATATATATATATATGATGCTTGTTGTTTCTTGTGAGAGCTAACCGTCTGTACTTTGAGTTTGTGATCTAACTTAGAATAGTAGATCAACTCCCGAAAGAAAGATACACAATGGTTAGAGAATCGAAATGAAACAGTCCATGAAATGACTAATAGTGCAAAGAAAACATAAGAAACCTCTAATAAGAGAACAATGACCGTTCAAACACTTGAACTCGTCAAATATAGTAAGACATGTGGGAATTAGTAAACTCCCTTTCTATGGTTAGTCGACCTCCTATATGAGGATTCAACCCAACATGAGAAAATGACCAAAAGTTCTAAGTAATGGAAGTATAGGGGCAGCCCTTAAATCTGTGAATACAATGACTTAGGAAAACACCCTAAGATTGTGAGATGACATCAAGAGAGATGTTTCTGACTAGTATGTATTATGACTAACCCTGAGAGTGGGTTAGGGGATTGTGAGTCACGCATGCAAGGAAGAGGAGACAACAGAGAGTTTCTTTCTGATTCCGTGGTTGAACTCCCTTGTCAGGGGCCATGAGCCACATGGTGGTGCCCGTTGGGGCCGTGAGCCATGTAGTGGTGCCCATTGGAGTAAGACCGACAGAGCTTATCCGTCTAAAGAGATAAGCTGGGTATTATGGTTTATGAGTGAAAGATGAACCAAGAGAGTAGAGTATAAAAGCCCGGTGGTGAGATCTGTACGTGTCTCTACCCGGAGGCCTGAGAGGATTAACTTAAGAATTATTCAAGATAAGAATAATTGAGAAAACAAGATTGAGACCTGCGGTGTCTATAGATCTAAGAAAACAAGTAATGTTATCCAAAGAGAATGGATAAGATATTGAATAATGAGAATGAGGCATTAGTGAGGTAGAAACCCTCAAGGCCTTAAGATCAAGATACTGTAAACTAACAAACTTAATGTGTTAGTATCATGATTGTATTCCATTGCTGAATACTTGTGTTGAAATGTGAGCATGTTGTGTGTTTACAACATTTCATGTTATGCTTTAAATAAAATCAATCGCATGCTTAGACGACAATTAGTTGAGTGTGGCCCGGTAGTAGCGGGTTGCACGACTACCATACCGGCAAAGGTGCTAAGCCCCTTTGGGGCCACCCATTCTGTTTTAGGTACAATGGAGACGATTATCGTTCGAGAGTAGGGTGGGATTGCTGTTATGCATGGGTAGAGTTATTTAATTACGTTTGTAATTGTAATAGAGTAAGACCGAAAGTGTTATCGGCAATGGATTGTAATAAACTCGGTATAGAATTGGTATGAGGATTGTATTTGTATAAGTACTCGGGATTCCTGGTCTATCAGACTAATACTGTTGTTGTTTAGGCTTTGTTAGTCACGTGGGTGGCTAACGACATTGTTTCACCCACAGTTGTAAGTGAATTTTTCCGCTGCGAGTGTAATGATGAACGAGGCGATTATGACTTAATGATGTGTTTAGCGTTAGGGGTGTTACAACCATTGATCCAATCCTGAAATGGATCGAATTAGAGGGAAAATGAAGAATTATGATGGTTTTTCTGTCCCAAGTGTTAGAAGAAGTGGAGGCTTGGTTCTACATTGGAAGAAAGAGTTGGACGTGTCTTTGATTAACTACTCTAATCATCATGTGTTGGTCAATATAAAATTAGATGGGATCCTTATGCTGATGTTCACTAGATTTTGTGGATGGACAGACTGGAAACTCAAGCATTTGTCATGGGAGCTGGAGACAATCAGCACACAAACCACCATTCCATGGATCGTGGCAGGTGACTTCAATCAGGTATTATTCCATTCCGAAATTATTGGTGGGAAGTTTAGAAAAGATGTTCATATAGCTTCTTTAAAAAATGTCAATGATATAATTGCGCTGATAAATATAGGGTTCTATGGTTCCCCTACTACCTTTACAAATGGTCAACTCCCTCCAAATTTATCCCAAAGTAGATTAGATAGAGTTTTTGTGTCTGGCCAAATCCTAAACATCCTTCCCCTCATCTCTGTTGAACATTTACCTCGTCAAAACTTCGACCACGTACTACCCTTAATTAATTAGACTGTTGGGTAGGAATGCCAAACCAATTTTTTTCAGATTCGAGAATATTTGGCTTTTAGAAGAGAGTGTGCCAAAATAGTCCGGAGGGTGTTAGATCAAGATAAAAAAGTGTAAAGAGAAACTCTAGGCGTGGAAAGGTTGGACTATCAAAAGAATACAATGGAGAAAAGAGAAAAAAAAAAGACCAGATGGGAAAAGTTAACCTGTGTCTGTGAAGGGTGATTTTTCGGTATGAGGGGGGTCTATCTAAATGGTTCTGACTAAGAAGTCTAGATCCTGAAATGCCATTTTGTGGAGGGTGAAAACCCATTATTCTGGCAATCCTCAAATACCTACTAAATCGTCTGTCTTTCCCAGAAAGCATAAAGGGGAGTGCAAGTGTGCACTACACCCGCTCTCAATGGGCTCCACGCGGACTTATGCCCTAAGGGCGGAAATTGACTAGAGTCGCCACCTAGTTTGACCTAAGAATACTAGGAAGGAAGATCGGGCTCTAAGAACCGTTAATTGACTCTGAGATTGTTGCCTATGGATAGGACTTATCTGGTCATTGCAGAGATTCTATTGTGGGTTCGCACTGGGTTACACCCCTCAGAAGTGGCAACGACCACGACTTAGGATTGGTGCCGGAGGAAACCTCGGTCTCCAATTGTCGGGATTGCCTTCTTTCAAAACCTTATTAAAGAGATTCATTTAAAAGCCAAGAATAGGATTGGGACAGGAGAAGAGAAACAAAATGGATGAGGCGAGCTTTTCTGCCAAGCTAGCGCCAAGAAGCAGAATTGATGAATTCGAGTGAGTATAGAATGAAAGATTAGGAGTCTGATTTTGAGTGAATAGATGTTGAGTAAAATAGTAGTTAAACTATCTTGCTACTTATGAGCGGTGAACCCAATCTTTGTAGTACAACAAGATCGTATCCACAGAGACTTCGCAACTATCTAATTAATTATCAAGTTAGTAAATGTACAAGAAGATAAATAAAAGTGCATAAAATGTAAATAGGGGGTTTAGCTGGAGGCAAGCTTGATTTTGGGAAAATAAAAATAATTAAAAGCTTAAATAAAATAGTTATGTAACAAGTGGATGGAAAAAGGTATCCTAGGATAGCGGGGGAATTGCCTAAATTACTTAAACAAATTCATATCCATATCTCAATTATTTATTGTCTATAAAGTTAATAAGTGTCAGTTACGAACTCTTAGTTATAGCCTCAGTATTTTCCTGCTCAATCCGGAGTGTAAATACCAAGGTTTATTCCTTTGTGGTACTTTGACTATCTCAAAATCATGTGTTGATAGTTACCAAATAAATGTAGTAGTTTGTCGCGTAAAACATTTAACAATATTTGTTGAAAGGAATTAAAACAAGTTTAATAAGTGAGACAGGTAAAAAAATCACTCAGACATTAACAGAAATAAAAGAAAGCAGAGATAGCCATTATTTTGGAGACTGCCGGAGGACACGGGAGTGCGATTCGCTTCTGCTCCAGCTCCTTTTCTTCTCTTCTTCTTATCGTGCTTCTGCTTCGTGGTGGAATGAAGAATGAAAATAAAATGGAGAAGTGGGGGATAAGAGGATGGAATGGATCGTAGGTGTGGTTTGTGTTGTGGTTGATTGTCTGTAACGGTGGTCTTTGGATTATGAGGAAGGGATGATTTATTTGAGCAGAAGGAGCGTGAGTTTTATAGAAGAAAGGAGGAGGAAGAAGACAGGCTGCGACAACGCGTGAGGGATTTAAGGAGTGCAGTGGGGCGGCGCAACGCGTGAGGAATTTCAGGACTGTCGGCCGGCGCCTGATATTGCCGATCGGGTAGATAGATATGTCTGTAGGCGCCGCAAACGAAGAAGCAAATTGGGGAAGACGGTCGGTGTAGTTGCCAGTTCTATTAGTTGTCCGGTCTTTTTTCCACGGACAGCTCTATTTCTTGTCCGGTCAAATATCCACGGACACATTTCTTCCTTGCTTACGTCCGCCCCTTGTCCGTCCATAATTCCACGGACTCATTTATGTCCTTGCTTCTGTCCGGCCAAATTTGAGCGGACGTAACACGGTTGCACATTTTGCCGCGTCCGAACCGGCGTCCGGACCACCCTGGTTCGGACGGCTCGATTTTCTGTCTTGTCCGTGCTTTTCTCCGCGGACGCGCCACAGACTCAATTCCCCTTGTCCGGCCTTTTTTCATCGGACGGAGCACGGACGCACCATTTGAACTGTCCGAACCGCCGTCCGGACCACTGTGGTTCGGACGAGAATTGGTTCTCTTCTAAAATATTCGTTTCAGCTCCGTTTTAAGATCCGTTTGCGCCTATTCCTTCGTCTCTTCGTCTACTTTGCTCCTAGCTTGGTTTTCCTCATGTTTAACCAATAAATTTGTGAGATAATTAATAAAACATAAACTCGAGGAAAACTTAAGCAAAGTGGAGAAATGAGCAAGAAAAGTGCTAATATAATACATGAAATACACTCATAAAACATGCTCATTTGGACACTTATCACACCCCCACACTTACCTTTTTGCTTGTCCTCAAGCAAAACCATGTACCCAAGTAAGTAGGGAATGCTCAATACTAACAAATATTATTATGAAGGGTAGGATAAGGAGGTGAACAGTACATGATCTTAAACTTTTTGAGGAGTGTGAACCATCACCTACTGGTGGCACAGGTGTGCTCAGGGTAAAAATAAAAATATAGAGTTTCGGGGTATGATCCGGAGTACTTCAATGCTTCTTGGTTAAGGTGACTTTGAGAACTTTTACCACGGCCGACTTCTCTCAAGAATGGGCATTGAGGAGAAAACAAAAGGAAAAATAGATTTATGCATTTGTTTCACTTTTGCATAAGAGATGAGAAGATAATATTTAGGCTTCAAGCCTTTGTATTTAAGAACACTCAACTCTCTTTTGTTGGTTACCAATGGTGTCTCACAAGTCCCTTGTTTATTTTTTATATTATTTTTTTGACAGAGAAGCACCCCTTAGCAATCCCTAAGAGAGAAGACAGAAAGAACCCCTGAGCAATAAAAATCCAACCATTGTAGATCATTTGGTCACATCGCATAAAAAATGCTCCTCAAAAGTAATCAAAATGAAAATTTTTAAATTTGTACCATTTATCCCACAATTCATAACAGTATTTATTTTTAAAGAGAACAACTCACTATAAAGGGTCCACGATATTGAATTTGGACAAACGCAAGATAAGCAGAGAGATTAAGCATTTTAAGCACAGAATGTCACCGAAAAGGGCACACTCCCCCACACTTAAATTGAACAATGTCCTCATTGTTCACCCGAAAAACAAGGGAAGGTTTCAGAAGACCTTTTCGGTAAGTAGATAAAATAGAGAAAACACAAAGGTCATAAATAAACATTTTAGCACAGGAGCTGTCCACGACAGAATTTTAGCAAAATAAAGGCATAATGAAAGAGACTGGTACTCCCCTGAGATTATTTTTGCTAGTCGTTTAAAGGAGTTCCCCCACACTTGAGCTTCAGCCTCAAGTAGCGTAGCTTGGTTGCAGTGTAGACATGAAGTTGCACCTGCATAAGACACTAGAAGCAACCATACTACAAACGGGGTTAAGAGTTAGCAAAAACATAATTTAAAGAGAGCATGAAAATTAAGAGAGCATAAAAGCAAAATAAAAGAAAAGTTCATCCGGGTTGCCTCCCGGGAAGCTGCCCTTCTTTAACGTCTTTGGCTAGACAGTACCACTATGAAGTCATCCGGGATCGAATCTGTACACCCCTAAAACCGGCCTAAGAGTTAAGGGTATTACACGCCGCGTATTACTACCAATAACGCAAGGCTCTAAAACACTCAAATGCAATAAAGGCCCAAAACAGAGTTTACATAAACATTATAAACCAAGGTACTCAATTACAGCGGAAGTAATACGAAATCCCAAATACATATCCAAGTCAGAAACAGAAGTAAAAATAGTGTAAGGCCCTAAGGCTATAACATCACAAATAATAGTCTGAACAAACGAGAAGCTAAACTCTATAGCTCCATAATCTTAAGATGATCCTCGCTGATCAATCTGTAAAAATGTTAGAAGTAGGGGAATGAGCACACAACTATGCCCAGTAAGCAGCGACCGTCATCAGTAAGGTCGCTCAAAACAATTGGAAACAGAAGAAGAGAAGATAAACATAATATCCACATTCCTCAAACAGTCAGAAGCTTTCAGAATCAGAAACAGAATGGGACACAAGAGTCCCCGGTGCAGAAATAGTCAGAGTTCTTAAACAGAGAAGGGACAAGACACAATGCACACACTCAGAAGGGTCGAAGACCCATAGACCATGACAGATCTCTCGGCAACGCAGAAATGACTCAAAAGAGCCAAAAGGTTCGTCAACCCCACAGAACAGAAAGGGAATGACCCACACTCAGAACGACGTCTACATGGTATACCACGGAATAGCTCGACCCAGCCATTCACGGCTCAGAAACAATGTGAAATGTCCCAAAACATAAGGGTTGCTTAAACAGAAGCAGGATTGCATTTAAATATGCCAAAACACTCATAAATCAGTAGCACAGGTCATAAGGGACCCAACGCCGCAGACGGCACTCAAATCAGAGTTCAAACGAAGAAGTTACGCTGAAAACAGAGGGGTGTCCGAACTTGTGTCCGGACGTCGAAGTTCGGACGCAAGTCGAGACTCAGAAACCAAAGATTGTCAAATGTCCGAACTTGTGTCCGGACATCAATGTTCGGACACAAGTCGAATTGAAATCAGATAGAGGAATTCAGAATGTCCGAACATCAATGTTCGGACTGATGTTCGGACGGGTTACGGAAAGAGTTACGCGGAAGGTCCGACCTTGTGTCCGGACGTCAAGTTCGGACACAGGTCGAACTAAAATCAGAGAAGAACCCAAGGGCGTGTCCGAACATCAAAGTTCGGACTTATGTTCGGACATGCCCCGAACTTTGAAAATCAATAGAGCAAAACGCACTGTCCGAACTTCAAAGCTCGGACGGAAGTTCGGACAGTGCGAAAACTGCATTTTCCAGAAGACGAACAGAGCAGAAACTTGTGCAAAAACATCATCACGAATTGCCAAATTGATACACACACCAAATCACAGAGAAAAACAGAAACCATGGGGTTTTAACCATTCCAAAACGCAACCAAACAGACAACAAACAGAATTCACACACAAAACAGAACCGTTGCAATCCCCATGGCTGAACTTCCAAACCGAATCGAGTAACCACCTACCTCGTTTATCAGCAGAAACAACAACGAACTGAGGCAGCAGGCACAATCCACGCAGAGCAACAATCCGGACAGATCAACAGCCACTGATTAACCAAACCAATTGACACAAAAATCAGAAACTGAAATGAAGAACCCTAGATTATCCAAACCCCAAAATCTGCAACACCAACCTGATTTCGGAAGTGAATAAACTCCACAATCTGCAGCAGTTCCACAGCCCGCACAATCACAACTCAACAGCAACGAAGCCTTCTGATTTAATCATGTACAACGGCTCAAAATCAGAAAACAGAGAGAAGAAAACCACCAACGCAGTCCCGAATTCTGGAATACAAACCTGAATCGATCAGAGAAACGTAGCAGCAAAACCCTTCAATTCGATTGTAGCAGCAGCCTTCACGATCCTCAGCAAGAGAGAGAACAAGAGAGAGAGAAGAATGGAAGTCGATGTTCTGAACGCACGATGGAACTAGTGGAGGAAAACTGATCGTGATGTAAAACGATTAGAAGATTAATAATTAAATAAGGCTCCCTTTCCTTATTAATTAAAGAAAACAATTACCTTAATTGTTTTAAGCAATGACTTCCTTGCCCTCATCTATCAAAACAATACCGCCGAAGTCCCAACTGACAATCATAATATAATCCATCTTAGATCATTATATAAACCGGACATAATATAAGGTTGCAATTATACGGGTTATAACATCACCTCCCCTTAAAAGAATCTCGTCCTCGAGATTAACTCACCTTACTGCTCGAACAGGGAGGGAAACTTGGCACGCAGCTCATCTTCGAGTTCCCAAGTCGCTTCACTTCTGACTGATCAGACCATTGAACCTTAACCATAGGCATGGTCTTACTACGGAGCTGACGAACCTCTAGCCAAATACAGTGGTACCGCCTCGAAACTGCAGTCTCTCTCAACTGAAGCTAACTGTGGTCGATCACATGAGACGGATCATGCAGGTACTTCCTCAACATAGACACATGGAAGACGTTATGCACAGCTGACAAGGATGGGGGCAAACCAGACGATAAGCCACAGGGCCAATCCTCTCTAGAATCTCAAAAGGTCCTACAAACCTCGGGCTAAGCTTCCCACGCTTCCCAAACCGGACTACGCCTCTGACCGGCGACACTCGCAGATAGACATGATCACCAACATCAAACTCAAGCGGCCTGCGCCTCTGATCTGCATAGCACTTCTGCCTACTCTGAGCAACAAGCAGACGCTCCCGAATCACCTGATCTTCTCTACTGCACCCTGCACCAACTCGGGTCCAACCAAGACCCTCTCCTTCAGGTCATCCCAACAGATGGGACCTGCACCTCCTACCGTACAACGCTTCAAACGGAGCCATACCAATGCTCGCCTGAAAGCTATTGTTGTAGGCAAACTCATCAGAGTCACATGCTGCTCCCAGCTACCCCAAAATCCAGGACACATGCGCGAAGCATGTCCTCCAGACCTGATTAGTCCTCTCTGTCTGGCCATCCGACTGAGGATGGTAGGCTGAACTGAACGCCAAACTCGTACCCAGGGCCTTATGCAAACTGCGCCAAAATCTCGAAACAAAGCGCGGGTCACGATCAGAAACTATAGTAGTAGGCACACCATGCAACCTCACTATCTCATCCAGATACAGACGAGCTAGACCTCCAGACTGAAGGTCTTCTTCAGGCAGAAAATGAGCAGACTTCGTCAGACGATCAACAATCACCCAAATAGCATCACAACCCGAGGAAGTCTTGGGCAAACCCATGACAAAGTCCATCCCACACTCTCCCACTTCCACTCAGGAATGGGAAGGGGCTGAAGCAAACCCGCTGGCCTCTGGTGCTCAGCCTTCACCTGCTGACAGGTTGGCACTTCGAAACAAACTCAGAGATGTCACGCTTCATCCCAGACCACCAGAACGACTCTCTGATCTCGATACATCTTCACCCCTCCTGGGTGAACTGAATATGGCGCTCCGTGAGCCTCCTGAAGGATCTCCCTACGCAGAACTGCATCGTCGGCACACACACTCGGCCTCTGAAACGCAGACAACCATCACTGGAGACACTGAAGTCTGAGTTCTGCTCTGAAGGCAGCCCTCTCTGATCTGACTCAAAGCTGAATCCGACTCCTGACCAACTCTGATCCTGTCGACCAACGAAGACTGAACCTGAAGCGCTGCTATCACACTGGCACTGGCTGGTCTGACTACCCAGACGCCCATACGCTGAAGCTCTAAGGCGGACCTCTGAACTCCTGTCAAGGCACAAGCTACACCCAGCACCTCTCCGGCTCAAAGCATGCTACAACATTCGCTCTACCCGGGTGGTAGAGGATCTCTAAATCATAGTCGTGAAGTAGCTCCAACCACCTCCGCTGTCTCAAGTTCAGCTCCTTCTGAGTGAACAAATACTTGAGACTCTTGTGGTCCGTGTAAACCTTACACGACGCCCCATACAGATAGTCTCCAAATCTTCAGCGCGAAAACCACAGCTGCCAACTCCAGATCGTGGGTAGGGTAGTTCTTCTCATAAGGTTAAGCTGCCGAGAGCCATAAGCCACTACCTTACCCTGCTGCATCAAAACACATCCTAGTCCCTTATGGGACGCATCACAGAAGACCTCGAATCCCTCGTCCCAGATGGCAAAGTCAGAATCGGTGCGGTCGTCAGCCTCTTCTTAACTCCTGGAAGCTCTGCTCGCAAGCCTCGCTCCACTCATACTTGATCTCCTTCCTCAACAGACGGGTCAGCGGGGATACAATCTTGAGAACCCCTCACAAACTTCCTGTAATACCCAGCTAACCCAAGGAAACTGCGGATCTTAGCACATTCGTGGGCCTCGCCCACTCCATCACACTCTCTAATCTTCTCAGGGTCCACTGAGATACCGTCCTTCGAGACCACATGTCCCAAGAATACTACACGATCCAGCCAGAAGTCACACTTCTTCAGCTTAGCATATAGCTCACGATCCTTCAACGTCTGCAGAACAATCCTCAGATGCTCCGTGCTCCTCTGCACTCTTGGAATACACCAAGATGTCATCTATGAAGACCACTACAAACTGATCCAGATAGGGTTTGAAAACCCGGTTCATCATATCCATGAAGACTGAGGGAGCATTAGTCAAACCAAACGGCATAACTAGGAACTCGTAATGACCATAACGAGTCCTAAAGGCGGACTTAGGCACATCCTCGGCCTTAATCCTCAACTGATGGTAGCCTGAACGAAGATCTATCTTCGAGAACACTGTGGCGCCCGCCAACTGGTCAAACAGATCATCTATGCGCGGAAGGGGATAGCGGTTCTTGATGGTCACCTTGTTCAGCTCTCTATAATCGATGCACAATCTGAAGGTCCCATCCTTCTTCTTCACAAATAGCACTGGCGCTCCCCAAGGCGAAAACTAGGGCGAATGAAGCCCTTGTCTAGCAACTCCTGAAGCTGGACCTTCAGCTCCTTCAACTCCGCCGGACTCATACGATAAGGGGCCCTAGAGATGGGCTGAGTCTCTGGCGCTAAGTCAATCGTGAACTCCACCTCCCTCACTGGTGGTAGTCCGGGCACATCATCCTGGAAAACCTCAGGGAACTCTCTGACGATCGGGATGCTCTCCAAGCTGGATCCCTCACGCACCTCTGGCAGATAGCACAAGAATCCCTGGCAGCCCTTCCTCAAGAAGCTGGCTGCCTGCATCGCAGACACAATCATAGGCGCACACGGGACTGCATTCCCAGCAAAGACAAAACGGCTCACGCCCGGCAATTCAAACACTACTCTCCTCGCTGCACAGTCTATATGGGCATGGTGCTCTGCTAGCCAGTCCATGCCCAAAATCACATCAAAACAGGTCATCCGCATCGGGATGAGGTCAGCACAAAAGGTCTTGTCCCGAACTACTATGGGACAAGCCTTACACACAGAATTCAGCACACAAGGGGCAACCCCACCTAATGGACTACTCACACACAAGTCTACCTCACTAGGCACAGCAGTCAGTCCAAGGTCACCCAACAAATCACAGCAGATAAAGGAGTGCGTAGCTCCAGAGTCAAACAGACAAAATACATCTCGAGAATGGATCTGGAGAATACCTGAGACGACGCGATCTCCAGCTCGATCACGCTCTCCAGCCATAGCATAAACCCGGGCCTGAGTCTGAGGCTTCTTCTGATCGGACCTCGCCCCTGAATCTGAACCGGTGCCTCTATTTCCTGAGCCTCTACCGGATGCCTGAGGGCACTGAGCGATCCGGTGCTCCATCGACCCGCACTTAAAGCAGGCACCAGTCTTCTTGTAGCACTCCCTACCAGGATGGGAGTGGCCACAAGACCCACACCGCCCCAGCTGACGAAGATGAAGAAGCTCCCCGACGATCTTCATAGGACTGCCTCTTTTGAGGAGGAGCAGCCTCCTTCTTCTGAGGCTCTTCAGCACGCCTCTTCCCCTTATGGTCCTTGCCAGCCTGTCTGCCCCTGATATCGGCCTCTACCAGCAGAGCGACATCTGCCACATCTCTGAAGGTCCGGTGATGAAGGGGTGTCACCACGGACCTAATGTCTGGTCTGAGCCCACTCTCGAACTTACGGGCCTTCCTATGCTCATCTGGCTCCGGAGCATACTTCGAGAGCATCACGAACTTCCTCACGTACTCCTCGACTGACATGTCTCTCCCCTGGCGCAGCCGGTTATACTCGTTGATCTTCTGATCCTTGTAAACGTCCGGATAGAACTGCTTGTTGAACTCCAAGTAGAACTGATCCCAGGTCCAAGGCTGGGGGTGCCTACCCATCACCATATGCCACCACTCCTTCGCCTCCCCCTTAAAGAGGAACGTGGCGAAGTCCACCTTCTGGTCATCCTCCGACCCCATCACTCTCAGCAGGTCCTCGACCTCAGTAATCCAATGGCTCGCCTCCTGAGGGTCACCACAACCGTCAAAGGAAGGCGGCTTTAGCTTCATAAATTCCTGGAGCGCCCTGACTCGGCCTCCCACAGCATTCGCCCCTGTTGGGCCTGCTCCACCAGCTCCCCCAGCAGCTGCAGCCATCGTCTGCATCAACTGTGCCACAAACTGCTGTACTGCATCCGCAGCATCTCCCTGAGGGGTCACTGGTGCTCTACGAGGAGGCATTCTGAGATACACAAATCCAAAACTTGTCAAAACTGACTCACACTTCAACAATTGCCACAACTGAACCTCAAACAAGCAAACACAACCACAGACCCTAAAGAAAGCCAAACCTGGCTCTGATACCACTAAATGTAACACCCCTAAAACCGGCCTAAGAGTTAAGGGTATTACACGCCGCGTATTACTACCAATAACGTAAGGCTCTAAAACACTCAAATGCAATAAAGGCCCAAAACAGAGTTTACATAAACATTATAAACCAAGGTACTCAATTACAACGGAAGTAATACGAAATCCCAAATACATATCCAAGTCAGAAACAGAAGTAAAAATAGTGTAAGGCCCTAAGGCTACAACATCACAAATAATAGTCTAAACAAACGAAAAGCTAAACTCTATAGCTCTAGAATCTTAAGATGATCCTCGCTGATCAATCTGCAAAAATGTTAGAAGTAGGGGAATGAGCACACAACTATGCCCAGTAAGCAGCGACCGTCATCAGTAAGGTCGCTCAAAACAATTGGAAACAGAAGAAGAGAATATAAACATAATATCCACATTCCTCAAACAGTCAGAAGATTTCAGAATCAGAAACAGAATGGGACACAAGAGTCCCCGGTGCAGAAACAGTCAGAGTTCTTAAACAGAGAAGGGACAAGACACAATGCACACACTCAGAAGGGTCGAAGACCCATAGACCATGACAGATCTCTCGGCAACGCAGAAATGACTCAGAAGGGTCGAAGTTCAGACGCAAGTCGAGACTCAGAAACCAAAGATTGTCAAATGTCCGAACTTGTGTCCGGACATCAATGTTCGGACACAAGTCGAATTGAAATCAGATAGAGGAATTTAGAATGTCCGAACATCAATGTTCGGACTGATGTTCGGACGGGTTACGGAGAAGAGTTACGCGGAAGGTCCGACCTTGTGTCCGGACGTCCAAGTTCGGACACAGGTCAAACTAAAATCAGGGAAGAACCCAAGGGCGTGTCCGAACATCAAAGTTCGGACTTATGTTCGGACATGCCCCGAACTTTGAAAATCAATAGAGCAAAACACACTGTCCGAACTTCAAAGCTCGGACAGAAGTTCGGACAGTGCGAAAACTGCATTTTCCAGAAGACGAACAAAGCAGAAACTTGTGCAAAAACATCATCACGAATTGCCAAATTGATACACACACCAAATCACAGAGAAAAACAGAGAACCATGGGGTTTTAACCATTCCAAAACGCAACCAAACAGACAACACAAACAGAATCCACACACAAAACAGAACCGTTGCAATCCCCATGGCTGAACTTCCAAACCGAATCGAGTAACCACCTACCTCGTTTATCAGCAGAAACAACAACGAACTGAGGCAGCAGGCACAATCCACGCAGAGCAACAATCCGGACAGATCAACAGCCACTGATTAACCAAACCAATTGACACAAAAATCAGAAACTGAAATGAAGAACCCTAGATTATCCATACCCCAAAATCTGCAACACCAACCTGATTTCGAAAGTGAATAAACTCCACAATCTGCAGCAGTTCCACAGCCCGCACAATCACAACTCAACAGCAACGAAGCCTTCTGATTTAATCATGTACAACGGCTCAAAATCAGAAAACAGAGAGAGAAGGAAACCACCAACGCAGTCCCGAATTCTGGAATACAAACCTAAATCGATCAGAGAAACGTAGCAGCAAAACCCTTCAATTCGATTGTAGCAGCAGCCTTCACGATCCTCAGCAAGAGAGAGAACAGAGAGAGAGAAGAATGGAAGTCGATGTTCTGAACGCACGATGGAACTAGTGGAGGAAAACTGATCGTGATGTAAAACGATTAGAAGATTAATAATTAAATAAGGCTCCCTTTCCTTATTAATTAAAGAAAACAATTACCTTAATTGTTTTAAGCAATGACTTCCTTGCCCTCATCTATCAAAACAATACCGCCGAAGTCCCAACTGACAATCATAATATAATCCATCTTAGATCATTATATAAACCGGACATAATATAAGGTTGCAATTATACGGGTTATAACAGAATCTGAACGTTGAAGTTGGTTTCAACGGGTGGGTGGGGCGGGCGCATCATGGATAATTGAAAAACCACCCGGATCAAAAGGAAATGTTATCCCAACACTTAGAATGTAGAAGTGCATGCTCCACTGATCTTTAGTCAGGTGGAAGTGTTGAGATTGTTGATCCTTGGTGCGAGGATCAAATTTTGGTGGAGCCTCCTCTTCGAAATTAAGGATGAAAATATCCTTATTTTCAATGAGCGGTGCAGGGAGAGCTCTGGGGTGGACTTTGTCTTCTATCTCTAGTCCGGGATCAAAAGGGAAGGTGGCCTCCACACTTAGTGGGTGAACTTTATGCTTCCACCTTACATCATTATTGCTTAGGTGGGGAAGGCCTTGATCCTCCAGACGAAGATCAAAGTTTGATGGCTCCTCCTCCTCAATTTTGAGGATGTAGATGTCCTCATCTTCTTGGTGAGGCTCATTGGACGAGCTTTGATGTAAATTAACTTCAGAGGGAAGTGGCTCCTTGAAATCGACTATAGCACTCTCTTCTGATGGCTCGGAGGGAGGTGGCATCTCCTCCTTCTCAAGGTTGAGGATGTATCCACCCTCAACTTCTGGGTAGAGCACGGTGAAGGAGGGGAAATAGTAGTTGATTTTAGAGGGAGGAGACTCCATGAAGTCCAAGGATAAACTCTCTTCTGAGGAGTTGTCTTCATAATCAAGCTGATGGTTGTTTGGTGATGGATTCTCTGATTCAAATAGGGGAGGAGGTGGAGAGTAGCTTAAGTCCTCAGCAGGTTGTTCCTCCTCATGAACCACTGCATTCAGTTGTTGAACTGGTTGTTCCATGTGTTCTACCTGATCTAGCGTTCTTTGCTGGATCATTTCAGAGGTTGAGGTAAAATTTGCCATCATTTCCCTTAGAATGGTGTTGTCTCTCTCTATTGCAACCATAGGACAATGGGAACTTTCATGGTCTCCTCCACACTCTCGGCACACAAAGATGGGGATAGTCTTGAGAGATGACTTGAAATCCTCCAAGAGAGATCTCAATTCAGCATTTGGGTCTGAACATTGGGGGCTTTCATGGTACTCTCCGCACCTTTGACATACACTCCATTGATTGTAGTTCTCTGCGCCATAGGGGTAACCGTACCAACTTCCTGCTTGATCGTAGTGACCATCCATCAGAATTAAGTACCTTAAAAACAAAACAAAAATTTATACACAAAATGGGTAAATAACGGAAATAATAATAAAAAAACTAAACAGATAATAAACCAGATAGTTGGACCGAAGTCCCCGGCAACGGCGCCAAAAACTTGTTGAGTAAAATAGTAGTTAAACTATCTTGCTACTTATGAGCAGTGAACCCAATCTTTGTAGTACAACAAGGTCGTATCCACAGAGACTTCGCAACTATCTAATTAATTATCAAGTTAGTAAATGTACAAGAAGATAAATAAAAGTGCATAAAATGTAAATATGGGGTTTAGCCGGAGGCAAGCTTGATTTTGGGAAAATAAAAATAATTAAAAGCTTAAATAAAATAGTTATGTAACAAGTGGATGGAAAAAGGTATCCTAGGATAGCGGGGGAATTGCCTAAATTACTTAAACAAATTCATAACCATGTCTCAATTATTTATTGTCTATAAAGTTAATAAGTGTCAGTTACGAACTCTTAGCTATAGCCTCAGTATTTTTCTGCTCAATCCGGAGTGTAAATACCAAGGTTTATTCCTTTGTGGTACTTTGACTATCTCAAAATCATGTGTTGATAGTTACCAAATAAATGCAGTAGTTTGTCGCGTAAAGCATTTAACAATATTTATTGAAAGGAATTAAAACAAGTTTAATAAGTGAGACAGGTAATAAATATTTATTTAAGTGCAGACATTAATTATAATCCTAGTTTGCTCTATTTGTCCGTTTAAGAATTTATCTTGTGGCCTTCCTAAATCATAGATAAGGACAACTCTTAATTAATTCAATAGACTTTTTACAATCATAAAAAGTCTAAAATCATTAATTAGCATTAAGCAAGAATTCTTTTAATAACAGCGATGGATTTTATCTGCTAATCAAGGAGATAATATCTAACGTTTGTCTTTCTTTGTGGTCTATTCTCAGATTTACAAAATCATTGAAATAAGAGAAACCGTAAATGCATAAAAATGATCAGTTGTTAAGCATTTAATAATTTAGATAGACAAAACAAATATTTATAAGCAAACTTGGTATTAAATAAGTCTGGATTATTTGGGGTTAAACCCCATCCTAGGATACGAATAAAAATCACTCAGACATTAATACAAATGAAAAGAAAGCAGAGATAGCCATTATTTTGGAGACTGCTGGAGGACACGGGAGTGCGATTCGCTTCTACTCCAGCTCCTTTTCTTCTCTTCTTCTTATCGTGCTTCTGCTTCGTGGTGGAATGAAGAATGAAAATAAAATGGAGAAGTGGGGGATAAGAGGATGGAATGGATCGTAGGTGTGGTTTGTGTTGTGGTCGATTGTCTGTAACGGTGGTCTTTGGATTATGAGGAAGGGATGATTTATTTGAGCAGAAGGAGCGTGGGTTTTATAGAAGAAAGGAGGAGGAAGAAGACAGGCTGCGACAACGCGTGAGGGATTTAAGGAGTGCAGTGGGGCGGCGCAACGCGTGACGAATTTCAGGACTGTCGGCCGGCACCTGATATTGCCGATCAGGTAGATAGATATGTCTGTAGGCGCCGCAAACGAAGAAGCAAATTGGGGAAGACGGTCGGTGTAGTTGCCAGTTCTATTAGTTGTCCGGTCTTTTTTCCACGGACAGCTCTATTTCTTGTCTGGTCAAATATCCACGAACACATTTCTTCCTTGCTTACGTCCGCCCCTTGTCCGTCCATAATTCCACGGACTCATTTATGTCCTTGCTTCTGTCCGGCCAAATTTGAGCGGACGTAACACGGTTACACATTTTGCCGCGTCCGAACCGGCGTCCAGACCACCCTGGTTCGGACGGCTCGATTTTCTGTCTTGTCCGTGCTTTTCTCCGCGGACGCGCCACGGACTCAATTCCCCTTGTCCGGCCTTTTTTCATCGGATGGAGCACGGACGCACCATTTGAACTGTCCGAACCGCCGTCTGGACCACTGTGGTTCGGACGAGAATTGGTTCTCTTCTAAAATATTTGTTTCAGCTCCGTTTTAAGATCCGTTTGCGCCTATGCCTTCGTCTCTTCGTCTACTTTGCTCCTAGCTTGGTTTTCCTCATGTTTAACCAATAAATTTGTGAGATAATTAATAAAACATAAACTCGAGGAAAACTTAAGCAACGTGGAGAAATGAGCAAGAAAAGTGCTAATATAATACATGAAATACACTCATAAAACATGATCATTTGGACACTTATCAATAGACAAGACTTGGAGTCTGACGGTTTGACGTTTGTGGGAGCCAAAGAAGGTTTAAGAGTTTCGAGAGGTATGAAGAACACCTTAGAGGGGAAAGGGGTTTTTTTGTTTGGAATGGGGTCGCACCCTAGATGGGCTGCCTACGTACTCAACTCCATGTTGAGATCAAACCTTACGTAGTTCACGGTATTTGGGTTTTGGAAGTTTTGATGTTTGTGGGGTTTGAAAATATTTGAGGTGTTTGAGATTTAGAAGGGTTCAGAGTTTTGAGAAGTTCCGGGTTTGGGATGTTAGTCTGTGAGATGCTCAGTCTGTGAGACGTTTAAAATCTCGAGATGTCGAAGTCTGTGAGACGCTTGGGTCTATGAGACGCTCGGGTCTGTAAGATGGTCAGGTCTGTGAGACATTCGAATCATTGGAATGACGAAGTCTATGAGACGCTCGGGGTCTATGAGACATTTAGAGTGTGGGAGAAATTGGAATAGAATTGAAATTGAGTTGAAATCAAAGTTGAGTCGGGGTTGAATGAATATTGATTTGAACTGGAATTGAAATGAATTTGAATTTGAATGAGTTTGGAATTGAATTGGAATTGGAATTGAAATGAATTTGAACTGAATTTGCACTGAGATGAATTTGTGTTGAAGTTGAATTGGAATTGCAATTGAAATTAATTTGAATCAATTTTTGGACTTATTTTGAATTGAAAAATGAATTGAGGTTGAATTGAAATGAATCGGATTGAATTGAATTAGGCCTGAATTGAAATGAATCAGGCTTGAATTGAATTGGAGTCAGGTTTGAATTGCACTGAGGTTCAGATTGGGTCAAAGTCAGGTCAAGGTCAAAGATCGGTCAAAGGTCAACATCCGGATTTTGTCAAAGCTGGACCAGGTCAAAGCTAGGTCAAGATCAAAGTTTGGTTGGTCAAAGTTAGGATTAGGTCGAAATTTGGTTGGTCAAAGTTGGACCGAGTCAAGGTTAGGACAAGGTCAAAGTTTGATCAAGGTCAACATTCAGATTGGTCAAAGCTAGACCAGGTCAAAGCTAGGTCAAGGTCAAAGTTTGGATTGGTCAAAGTTTGGATTGGGTCAAGGTTTAGGCTTTTGGGCTGAATGGGCCTTGTTTAGGCTTTTGGGCTGAATGGGCCTCGTTTGGGCTTGAAATGGATTTGGGTCAGATTGGGCTTGGGCCCAAAATGGGTTTGGGATTTATATTTACAAAATGATTATGGAAAATGAGAGAAAATTTTGAATTCGAGGGTGGATGAGAAAGTGAAATGTTAGTGAGAGATTTCGAATCAAGAAGATCTAGTGGCCTAAAGCCGGAATGAGAATATTAATCTATATACTATATATATATATATACATATTTTAGGTGTGTGTCTTAGGGTTTAGGGGTGTCACCACCACGAGATTGGTCAATGACCAGTCAGACCAGGGGGACCCCTCTATCCTAGTGGCTTGGACCTAAAGACATAGTAACTAGGGCTTAGATAGTAAAGTATGTACAAGGGGAATGAATCACAAAGCGACAAAGCAAATACCTCACATAGGATACAATCATTGGAGAAGCAAAATGAAGTGTAAACATTATGTACACAAATTTTGTGATTGAACACTAGCGAAAATCCTACAAGATTTCAAATTAATTTCCAAACTCTAATCAATATGTAGAAAGGGGTAAGATAAGCGCTAGGACAACATAATCCGAAACCAGCAAGAGATAACATTCTAAAATTGTTCACATGCAGAGAATGAATTAAATTACGAAAATGAATAAATCCTAAGACTACAATCAAAAGTAAGAACAATAAACGAATTACAGATTAATACAAACATAGATAAAAATCTTAAATGGAGAGCTGCTATGGGGGGTCGCATCGACGCCGCCTCACTTGAGCTAATAGGATCAGCAAGAAGTGCACCAACCGTTACGTGTGTTTGAAACGGAGACCTCAGTAGTCCAAGCCAAGATCCCGTTCCTTAGTCTTAGGGTAGTTTCCCGTTTCACGAGCATTATGTACATGTCAAAAACATAACCAAAAGAGGCAAACTGCATTAGTCAAAGAACGGAAGAGGGTTGGGATGTGTGCACTGGGATCATAAGGCCCCTCTCAATAGGAGGAAAGGGGGCAATTTAATCATCTCCCACACCCCAACCGAGAACATAGAAAAAAGTTTCAAGCTGCCAACGAGTGCTAGGAATTGTAAGATAAATCAAGCATTAGGGTTGCTACGCAGATTAATTCAACATCCTAGACTATGACTCAAACCGAAGTGTAGTATCAAAGAGGTGAGGTTGTGAGTCATGCGGGATCATACCTAGATGGGTTTATATCATTTCCCTCTAAGATGAAGAGTTAATAAGGACCAACCAACCAACATGTGATTTATTTTAACAGTCATAACATTCGGGCAACTATCACTCAATTCATGTTCTTATCTAAACGCAAGGGACAAGTCATGCTAGTCTCAAACCAATTTCCAAACCGATATCAATGCGCAAGGGACAATTAATAAAACTGAAATGCGTTAATCAAAATTGAGTTGAAACTTCCAAACCCATGAGGAGCTTTGGTGAAGCCCAAAGTCATTCGGTCAAGTCCAGCCCAAATTGCAAAAGGAGTGTATCGGCCCAAAGTTGATTCGATCAAGTCCAACCCAAGTCGCAAAGGGAGTGTACCTCGATCAAAACATTCATCAAAAGTGTAAGGAGCAATTATACCAAATGGAATTGAACACATAGCACAAAGGACAAGGTGCAATCAAATCACAAACCACCAAGGATGCATAAACGGGCCCGCAATTGACCGCCCCAAATCAGATCATTTGAAAACCCACGACAAGCTCTACTCTGCTCAATAATGAATCGGTAGACATGTGCACGGACAAAGAGGGACCTCAAACACCCAAAGGCCGGAAAAGGTGAGGTCCCAGTAACATCTGATTTGCCATCAATACAATCCGAATAAAGTAAGCAACAGAACCTGGACAACCCATAGGCCTGAACTTGTTTTTTTATGGGTCAGATTGATTAAAGCCGAAATACATAGTTAGACAACCCAGTTTATAGTGGGTCAAATCCTAACAACCGAAACAGTCAAATAAGCCCTGCCAGAGCCCAAATCAGCAACGATAGATGAAGTAGACCACATGGATTAGTCCTGCGTTATTCCCATTAATCACCAAAAATAATCAAGTCTGGCACATGAACCAGATTCAACAGAGAAAACCCCAAGATATGCTGTGGACAGAGCCAATGTTTCGTAAATCAGAATCATCATTGAACAAACCCAGAGGACACTTAGTCCAACAGACCATGATCAGGGGCGACTTGAAATTATCTCCCCTTTTCGGACTCATCAAAGGATCATACGAGAATTTTTTATCAGGGTGGTGCAATTAGGAGCGTAAGCTGGATTATCAAGGCTCGGTCACAATCGAGAGGTCAAGACAGGAGGAGTACATTGCATCAAACAGTCAACATAAGAGCGAAAGTGAAATTCGACCACACCGTGAAATGGAACAGGTAACCTTGTATAATTTGTCACTGAACGCAGAAGAATCGAAGCTAGACAAACTCGAGGCCAAACATAAATGCAGGAGTTTCTTCTCAACACAAAAGAAACAAATCAGATCGAATCAAAATCAGTACAGGGGGATGAAACCCAGATCAAATTCCAGGCATTAAACAGTTTTAAACATACTTCTCTGTCCAAATCTCACCTTTCACACAACATAAAATCGGTATTGGAAGCAGATCTCAAATTGATTCACTCGTTAAACAAACGGAAACTTACGACTAGAGTAACCGTGAGATGGAGACGACACGAACCCAAGGCCAGAAAGGGCGGGTCGTCCCGTCAGCGAAATCCACCTCTACTTATCAGGGACTCAACTAGTGTCAGTCCAGGTATTTCCCGATTCCAAACGTGAAAACCAGATATACATGAATTAGTATTCTCAAATCAAACTCAAATATGACCGAAAAGCAGAAGAAGAGAAGAAGAAGAAGAAGAAGAAGAAGAATAAGAAGAAGAAGAAGAAGAAGAAGAAGAAGAAGAGAAGGGAGAAATCTCGGGTTCGGAATGAAATCAAACAGTGTACACCTGATCGCAATTGCAGCGACGGAGGAAATCTCCCACGGCCGTGGTGGGTTATCCTTCAAAATCGGTGTGAGACTCACCATTGGAAACGAATCGTGAAAAATCACAGACACAAACGGTGAACTAAGCGGGAGATAGTTGAACCCGATGATTCATCCCTAGTGAATCCATGGCCGGAAAACTTCATCGAATGGCACCGATAACCCCAAAAGGCCGGGAAAGGGGTCGGTGCTATAATTGATTGGAACCAAGTGAAGTCCTCCAATACAAGCATTTTTGACAGTTACACAATCAAAGGAACCAAAACCCAAAACAAACACATAGCAGAGCGTAGGAGGTAGTCATGATTCGTTGGTGAAGTTTTCGATTCAGAGCATTTATCGGGAAGAAGAAATGGTGAGGGTCGGCAGCTGAGATCGATGGGAAAGAGGATCTGAATGGAGTGAAGTATTTTTTGGTCGATCTTCGAAGGGTGAAGATGTCAGCTAGGTTTTTCAGGTTGGAGGGAGCATCAAGTCGTGTTTCTCGAAGTTATGAGAATGGCGATCGAGAGAGAGGGAGTCAGTGGGGTGGGCTACTGCTGCCCCTGTGAAAAACCCCAACCTTAAATATAGTGATTAAATTATCCTAATAGGTATTTATGAGCCTAATAATGCCTAAGTAATTTTGGTAAGGAGAAATAAATCCAAAAGAAATAACGAAACGCTTAAAAAGCGAAAAACGATAAATAAGCGTTAAATAACCATAGGAGGTATGAGACCTCGGTTAGCGTATTATATGGATTCTAAGGGCTTGATAAGACCTAAATAATATATGGGAACAACTCCCGAAGAAAACGGATCCAAATAATGTATTAAAACGCTAGTAGAGCTTTAGTGCACGTTTTTCGAGAGAACCCGAAAACGTGACTTTAAGTGGTCAAACGAACCCGTAAAAATTATAATTCATCAAATAACAATAATTAAGCATTAACGAAAGCTTAATAACCAATAAAAATAAAGAAACGAGAAAATTCCGGAAAACGGGCCCGGTTAGTGAATAGTACCGGAACCGGGTAAGTTAATGAGCGTTTTCAGTAAAAGACGAAAAACGCTCCACCTAGTATTACTGTGTGGGACCGATTTAAATATGTCAAATAATACCCTCACACATACATGTAACTAGCTAATTAATTAAAGAGCCAAAAAGTAAAAGTAGAAAAAGTAAAAAAAAAAAGTACTTACTTTACCTCTCTCCTCCCACTCTCACATTTCTCCTCTCTCTCTCGCGTGAGCTCTCTTCTCTCCCAGCCAATTCCCTTTCTTCTTCCTCTGCTGGACGATTTTTGAAGCTCCAAAGAAAACTTCAATGGCTACCACACTTCTCTTGCATGCTCCACCTTCATTTGAACTCCAAATGCTAAAATAAGTACATATTCTTCATCCCCTCAACATTCTCTACAACTCTATCTTTTCAAAATTCGAAAAGGAAGAACTTCATCTCCATGGGTTTTCCCCATTCAAAGAGAAAATGGTACCAAAGTAAAGCTTGGAGTCTCCTCTCTCCATTAAGGTAAAAATCTACATGAAAACTCATGTTTCCTTCATCTTCGTTTGTAACCGATTTCTACCCCCTTGTAATGCCTTGTTTTCTCTCTCTCTCTTTTGAGCATAATCTCAACCTTGCAATGGTGGTGGAATCACCTTCTCAAACCAAGGGCTAAAACCCCTCCTAAAGCACTCCAAAGGTAAACCCTAGAATTTGTGTTTGGAACATTTCAATGCATTAGTGTTAATGTAAGGGTTAGTATGTTAATTACACTTATTTTTTGTGTATTGGGTGATGGGAATGGAGTTTGGCAACTCCATTCCCCATATAGCCGATTTGTGCAAGAAAGAGAGAAAGATGAGGATGGAAAGAACAGAAGGAAATAAGAGCTTAAGGTAAGAGCTTTTCTTGAATGGTAAATTAATCATTAGAGTAATGGGAATGGGTAAACTAATTTAAATCCCAAAATATTGTATTGGTATTGTAGTATTGGAATTTTGGGTATTTGTGAACTAGTATGTGAATTATAGGCCTTAGGGCCAAGTGTATTGTATATGGTATTAGTATGGTGGATTGATGAAGTTGATGTATTGGTATTGAATTAAGGAAGTATTGGTGTATTGAGATTTTGTATGTGTGCTGGTAGAACCCTTGTGGTTTGGCTAGAATAGGGATGTATTTGATGAGTGATTGTGGATATAAAAAGTAGGTGAACTATGGCAAATTTTAGTAGAATTGTGCATTAAGAATGACTTGGTGAATGGGAGAACCAAGGTGTGTATTGGGATGTAGTAGAGATGTTAGTAACTAAGGAGTAGTAGTAGGTAAGAAGAAAAGAGATAAAATCTGTAGCAAGAGTGTTGAAATGTGTTAAAACAAGGAAGAACTATGTGTGAGACTTGGTAAAGTGGTAAGGTAGTGAGTAAGTCTTGGGTTGAGTATAATGCAAATGAGGCAATGAAAGAGTCATTTAGTTAGTGGGGAGAAGATGGAAGAGTCTGTAGCATTTCTATAAGAAGTAGAAATTGTAACAGAGGAGAAACTTACAGAGAAATGAGTTAATGTAACAGATTTTTGTAGTATTGGTTTAGGCTAGTTTAAAATGCTTAAACAAAGTTAAAACATGCTAGATTATATGTAGAAATATTAGGGAAGAGATTGGTAGAAGTTTGGAATTGAAACAAACTCAAAAACTTATATATATTGCAATACTGTAACTAGCCGGGTTTGCAAACCAGCACACAAACCCGGACTAGCATGAAAACACGACAGAAAGTTTTACAAAGGGATGGTCCGGGTTTGCAAACCAAGACACTAACCCGGACCACCCCAAAAACATACCCGTAGCATTTGAGAATAAGAGGTCCGGGTTTGTATATAAGGTGTAAACCCGGACCATGCAAGAATCTTACTCGAGAGTTACTCAACCTTGTGGTCCGGGTTTGTATACTAGGGAGGAAACCCGGACCAAGCAAGAATTCCACCCGAGAGTTAGTTCAACGTGGTGGTCCGGGCTTGTAAACCCGGACAACAACCCGGACCACCCCAAAATCTGTCCAGAATGTATTTTAAAGCAAAACTAAGGATGGGTAAGGATGGGTAATGATAATATAAGATGATTAAGACATAATTAATGATGTTTAAAGGTCATTAAGGCTATAAACAAGCTTAGGAAATAATTCTAAGTGAGAAACATAAGTAAGGTTTTGAACAATGAAGAATTAGTAACTATCTAGGAAACTCTAGTGAAGTAATGAGTAGGTTAATTATGGATATTAACCACCCAATTGTATGTAGTCATAGGATTCGACTAGTTGAACACCGAAGGGAGTCGGTGAGTTCCAAAGTCAACGGTGAAAGGTATGATTTCTTCATGCCCTGTATCCTACTCTGGTTACCCCGATTTGTGCTTATTTGATCACCTAAATAAGATAATGCATGAATCGGACTATCTTGCACCTACTTGTGATTGTTTATATTGTTCTTGATATATTTGTCTTGAACAATGTTTGTATAATTCATGAAATGAATAAATGAGAATGAAGTGTGTATGTACCTTGTATTGTACTTGTGTAATGTATTGTACCTTGTATGTATGTGTATATGTGAATTGTGTTATTGTGGCTTGGATGTGTGACTTCTACTAATTCCTAATTACCTAACTCCTAACATAAGTAAGGAATAAATTGGAATGAGTAGAAGTCTGATATAGCTTCGGCCACGCGTGAGGATGAGGAGACACAAGAGGTTGGATCCGATTCCTGACTCTTAAACTGGTCCGCGGCCCAAACCCCTTAAATGGGTAGCATCCCGGATTGCTGAGTCAAGTAAATCCTGGTGGTGGGACGGAGTAGTCCCCGGGCCGGAGGTCCCGACGACTTAACATGAGTAAGAGTAAGTAAGTAAGTATGTATGAGTATGAGTATGTATGCGTAAGTATTGTGGAACGAGTAAAAGAGTAATCTCCACCCGATTAACCCGGGTGGACCAACATGAGCTGACAAGTATGGTGGATTGTGTATGTACTGCGTATGTATTGTACATGTATTGCGTATTATGGATTTCGGAAAGGTAAGTATATATCTGATGGCTTGTATGATTTACCTTGTATGTATTGAAGAGTATGTCTTGAAGTGTATGTATGTATTCCTTGCGTAATGTATTGTAATATTATGTATAAGAGCATGTATGCATGTATGTTTGAATGAAATCAATCGCATGTATTCGACCAAGTGGTCGGCGTACCCTCACTAGTACGCGGGGTATGTGGTTATCATATGCAGCGAAAGCTGACCCCCTAGGGGGAACGTTTTTAGTGTGCAGGTACCCGAAGCGGATATGGTCAAGGTAAGAGACCGTGGCTACATTGGATAGTTAGTAGTGAGTAGAATGTACTAAGTGGCACACCCCTTGTACTTAGGAAGTAAGTAGTTGGTGAGGAATGGGTAGTGGCTTGACTCTTAATGAGTATGTATGGAATTGAAAGAGGTATTGTACTTGTATAAGGAACTTAGTAAAACTCGGTGTATTATATTGTATTGAACTTATGGAGCATTGTAATGAATGAGAACTCGGATATTCCGGTCCATCAGACCGATGCTGTAAGTAGTAGTAGTAGCCTAGCTAGCCGTATGGGCGGTTAGCGGTGTTGTATCACCCTACCGTTGAGTATGTAAGTATCCACTGCGTGAATCTGGATTGTATGAGGAGATTGGACTGTAATGACGGTATTAGCGGTAGGGGTGTTACACCCTGGTTGAAGAAAGGAAAAGATCGATCGGGAGCAGGGAGCGGCTACAGTAAAAAACGAGGATCTTCTGCCCACTGTAGGGTTTCTTGTTATCTTATAATGAGAAGGGTGGATTCTAGGGTTTAGGAGGTGGTTTGGGCTTTACTGTGGGCTTCGGTTTTGGGCTGTAAGCTTGGATAGGATGAGTTTGGGTTTGGGCTGTTGGGTTTGACTGAAGATTAGGTTAAGATCAAGTTTGGTCCGCCAAAAAAGAAAAAGGATCATTACAATAGAACCTCATACAAAACTGAGAGAAATAAAACAAAAGCTATTACTTGACAAGAGTAAAATCATTAGAAACACTAATGTTTAAAAAACGTATAGGTGGAATTAAACTAAAATTGTTTAGTCAATAAAAATGAAATGTTTTCTTTTCAAAATAACAACATAAAAAATGACAAAATAATATAAGTAAAGTAAAAGAAATGCCCACGACTAAGGAAATAGAACTGAAAATAACTAAATAAAATAAAAGGGTAAGTCTAAAACAAATGATTGTTTAAAAATTTCTAGAAAATTGGACTTTTCTAAAATGCTTGAAAAATTGGTTTAAAATATTGTCGTAAAACAATGGTTTCATTTTGGCACGCATGTTGATATGTTTTGAAAAAAGAAAGGCGACGACCCCTCTTATTGCATTTATGATTTCGGAATTTGCTTTATAGGGTGAGAATTTTTTGTGTCTACAGTGTCCTCAATCAGAATGGGCAGTGGAAAATATGAAAAGATTGATGATGGAAATAGAGTTGCTAATGTTTAAGGAGGAGTTGTGGTGGAAACAAAGATCTAGAGAGAAATGGATTAAAGAAGGGGTAAAAAAATCTCACTATTATCATCTTAGAGCTTCTACGAATAGAAGAATGAAGGAAATCTTTAGTCTATATGACAAAGATGGCATAAAGAATTACCAACAAAAGGAGCACCAAGAAATTGCTATCTTGCATTTTGAATCCTTGTTTGGCTCCTCTAAACCTTGACCCCTTTCAAACCCAGCCTTTTCTCCAAACACCAAACTTCAACAACACCAAATAGAGAGCCTCCTACTACCATATGGTGAACCTGAAATTATTATTGCTATCAAAAAATTGGGTGTTGATAAAGCCCCAGGCCCTGATGGCTTCAATGAAAAATTCTACAAATCCTTTTGGAACATCATAGGAAAGGATGTGATAGCAATGGTTTTAAAAGTCCTCCAAGACAACCCTCTCCCTCAACACTTAAATGACTACTACATCACTCTCATTCCAAAAGTTCATGAGGCGGTTTCCCTTGCTGATTTTAGACCCATTGCCCTATGTAATTTTGTCTACAAAATAATCACAAAAATGCTAGCCAATAGAATCAAACATTTTCTCCCTGATGTTATCTCCCATAATCAATCTGGTTTTGTCAAAGGAAGACTTCTAACAGATAATGTAATTCTTGCGAGGAACTTTACCACTATACAGCTAAAACTCAAGTGGTCCAAAATGGTGTTTTTGCTTTGAAAGTGGATCTTAGTAACGCATATGATAGAGTTGACTGTAACTTTATCAATGATATGCTATGCAAAATGGATTTCCCTGATATGTGGAAAATACCTATTATGAACTGCATCTCTTCAGTAAAGGGTAGCATCCTAATAACCGGATCCCCCACCTCCCCTTTTTAGCAATTGCGAGGGCTGAGACAAGGGGACCCCATCTCCCCTTTCCTTTTTTTGCTAGCCCCAGAAGTCCTGTCTAGTAGCCTAAATGCAGTCATGCTTAATAAATCATACCAAGGAATCCAGATCAGGAAAAATGCCCCCACCATTTCCCATTTGGCCTTTGCAGACGACATTATCTTCTGTGGGAACGTAGGAATAAAAAATATCAAGACCGTGGACTCCTTGATTAAGGAGTTCCTTAGAGCCTCGGGCCATGTAATTAATAAACACAAATCAGAGATAGTTTTCAGCAGAATAATCCCCCGGACAAAAAGATCCCAAATTTCTTCTATCCTAGGTGTCTTTGAAGTACCCCACTTTAACAAGTACTTAGGTCTCCCCCTAAAAATAGAAAGAAACAAGAAACAAACCTTCGATTACATGATCTCCTCCTTGAAAAAATATAATTCAGGGGTGGGCAAGACCCATGTCACAGGCGGCTAGGTCTATCCTAGTAATGAGTGTGCTACAATCTCTCCCAAATTTTACAATGTCCTTATTTAGAATCCCAACCAATATCACCAAACAAATTGACTCTCTTATTGCAAAATTTTGGTGAGGACGAGCAAATGACAAGAAAGTGCTACACTGGACGAAGTGGAACCAGATTTGCACAAAAAAGGAGTGGGGTGGACTAGGATTTAAGTTATCTACCCTATTCAACCAAGTTATGATAGCTAAGCAAGCCTGGCTAATTCTCACCAATCCTGAATCCCTAGTAGCCACTACACTACAGGAAGTTTACGTTCTAGGCAAATCTATATGGGAAGCATCCCCATCTAAAAAGGATAACACAATTTGGAAATCAATCTTGTATGGGATGGAGACGATTAGAGGGGAAGCAAAGAAACTGATAGGAGATGGTTTGTCCACCAATCCATGGACCCATTCATGGATTAGTAGGAGGCTAGAACCCAAAGCCATGACACAAAGAAGACATAACCCCCATCCTGTCATCGATTAACCCTCTAATAGATTGGAGCTCACTGTCATGGAACTCTCAAAAACTTAGAGAAGCACTTTGATCCAATTGATTTCCAGAGTATCCTACAAATAGAGATCCATTGGGGTAAACCAGATTGCTGGTGGTGGAATGAAGAAACAAATGGAAAATACACTATCAAATCTAGATACCACCTTTTAATCCAAAATCATAAAATAGCTCTGCATCGGCCTCAGCCAACAACACTTGGAAAATCATAGTTTATAAAGCCTTAAAGTCTTCCCCTTCAAAAGTTAAGATTCTGATTTGGAAACTGCTAAAGGGATTCATCCCTTGCAAAGCTAAATTAGCAAGAAGAATGGGAGGCTCCCCTCTGTGTTGCTTCTGTGAGAAAATTGAAGCTCCTGTGCACCTTATTTTCAAATGATGGATAGTAACAGACAACTGGGATAAGCTGGTGGATACTAGCACTCTACCAAGAGATCAAGATGGACCAATACAAGACTGGTTGTGTGATCAAGTTAAGGAGTGACCCATAGAAAAAACCACACCCATTAGTAACCTTATTTGGCCTCTTTATGATGCAAAGAACAAAGTCAGACACCAACCATAATTAGTCATCGGGAACATGATAGATGCGAACATTGCAAACTCAATATCATACAAGAAGTTATTATCAGAAGATGGAGTTTACCTTAGTCCAAGTCAAGATAATCTTCCGGATGATACCTTGACCCTAGCTTACTGTTATTGCAGGAAATTAGGCCAACCCCTAATGACAGCCGGTACTTTTACTAACTTTAATGGAAAAGTTTTAGTTGCATATAAAAGGAGGTGTGCGGGCTCGACAGATTCAATCCAAGCAGAGACCATGGCAATTGAATTTGGAAGCAAGTGGACAGCGGAACCAGGATATATAAGATCAACATTCTCATCAAGGAATCTAAACTGCAAGCAGGATGCAAAAATCTTTGCGGGACTGGTTTAGTGCATCCACTTGTAAGTATGGAGATGTCAAGTATTTTGTGTAAATTCAATTTCTGTAGTATTTCCCTGTGCAAGGGTGTAATTTCAAACTTTGCTGCCTTTTTAACAACTAAGTTGTACAATAGCACTAATGGATGGAGATGTTGCCTACTTTTGTTAATCAAGCCAGCATGTTGGCTGATTTTAGAGATAATGAGATCTTATCGCTCTGTAATATTCCTGTTAATTAGGTGGACTAATATGAGTATCAAGTTAAATAAAAAAAGAATAGCGGAGATAGATGTATATATTAATGGTGGAAAGTAGAAACCTTAGAGCAGTATGAGCCTAAGCTCAAGCTAGCAGGGGATGATTTCATCGAAGAAATTATGGTAGATGAAACTGGGAAAGTATAGTAGGCAATCACAGCCTAAGTTGGTGAAGTATTAGGAGAACATAATGAACCGCACAATATTTTAGTGTCAGAGAAAAATCTGGATTTTAACAACATATAATTCTGTCAATAATAATATGAAATAAATTTCTAAAAGCAAATAATTCTACCAATAATAATATGAAATAAATTTTAACAAAGGGTTTAAAAGTTGAACAACGAGTAACATTTATATAAACACAAAATTGATGTTTAATGAATAGCAAACCCATAAAATTAGTATGCATATCTAGTAGATTTTCAATGATATCAGAATTACTCTCCTAATATTCTACCTATTTTCACACAATTATCTCTATTTTTTCAAATAGAAATAATGTCCTTAGTCTATATTAACTTTCATGTTTTTTGAAAAAAATAATATTTAGTAAAAAGAGATATACTCTATAATACTATATAAGTACTATAGTTGTAGTTTAAATGTCATATTCAATAAGTATGATATTATATTTATTAAAATGTTTATATTACTTTCCATTATGTTACGTTAGTGATAAAAAAATTAATTATATTATGGTAAAAGTTTTTAATTATAGTGTACTATACAATATTAGCTGATAATACAAAATAATTAGGAAAATTCCACGAGACACCCTTGAGGTTTGTGTGAATTTTATAAAATACCTTGATGTTTCATTTTTATTACGAGATATCCCTGACCCCGAGGTTTCAATTTCATTACAAGATACCCTAGAGGTTTCAATTTATTATAAGACGCTCCTTTGTTACACATTATGATATATTATATTTTTTATATACTAATTTTCTCTCACACCGTATGCCCATGTAATAACCTCGGTGAGATATGGTCAAAGTTTTTAAAATTTAGAACTTATATAAAAGACAAAAAAATAAAGATCAATATAAATTTTAAAAATGAATATTAATAAATAAACAACAAAAATTAAATAAATGGAAATTAATAAATAAAGAAGATTAAATTATTTTGAAAAATAAACATAAATTTTAAAGTGTTATCACTTTAAGTCATAAAAAAGTTATAACAAGAATATAAAGAATATTAAAAGTAACAATTTCATATAGTACATATAAAACTCATTTTTTTAATTAGAAAAATAAAGTATAAAGACCAAATAATATGATCATTTTACAATTTTGAGTCACCACTATAATATTTTTTAAATCATGTAACAATATATGTTTTTTTAATAAATTAATTTTTAATTGTGTAGTCATTTCTATTTATTTTTAAAATTTATGAATTTTATTTTTATGATTTCTATTCATTTTTAAATTTGAATTCCAATTTAATATGATCTTTAATTATTTTTGCGTATTTTTTTAATATTTTGTTTTTTTAATTGATCCGCTGAGCTTGCTAACAAGATTTTTGTAGGGTAAAGAATGTACATAATGAATAAAAGAATCCTACAACTCTACTACGGGTAGCAAAAATTCCCGGTCGGAATATAGTGTAAGTAAATTCCGACCAGGATTATCGAACACAAGGGAACTAGTAGAAAATTAGTCATAATCCTGGTAATTACATATTCTAAATAAGTGGGGGGAAATTGGATATTAATTCTAAACTAAAATAACTAACTAATAATCCTATCTAAATGATATTTACAATGAGTTACCCTTGATTAAGAGAAATAATCAATCTAATAACAAGTATGATCACTAGTCAAATTGACAAGTTTCGAATTAACCAACTTTTGAACACGCTGGATGTGATGCCGGACATAAGATGCACGACACATTCAAGAACCTTGAATGTGCTGGACACCAGACACCCGACATTGAATCCGGCAATGTCAAAATGTCAAGATTGTTTTCCAATTTTTGGTCGAAACAAACACTTTCAATCCATTATAGAATCCAGCAAATCTTATGCCAATAAACGAACAGAAAAAAGGAGAATAAAATGGTTGGTTCCGAATTTTAATTTTCATCCCCTAATTTACAGAGGACAAAGGCAAAAATCACTTAGACTTCTTCAACCCATTATGTTAGAATTTTGAAGTAACTTCTTCTACTTCTTGCATAAAGATCGAAACCTAAGTTGGAAACTTGTGAACTTTATTAATGATCATAATTGTATTACAAGGAGAATCATTCCTAACCAATGATGACAAGGAATTCTACTTCGCAAGTCCGGTCGATTCCAGTAGGTTACATCCGCGAATTTTTTCCTGGCTCGACCGAACTTGCATGTCCAGTCGCAAGTCCGGTCGATTCCAGTAGGTTACAGCCGGGGAAATTTTCTGGTCCGACCGAACTTGCAAGTCTGGTCGTAAGTCCGGTCGATTCCAGTAGCTTTCTGACGGGAAAATTTTCTGCTCCGACCGAACTTGCAAGTCCGGTCGATTCCAGAAGCTTTCCCGTCTTCGTAAATCTGGGCTCGACCGAACTTGCAAGTCCGGTCGCAAGTTCGGTCCGACCCAGTATTTGCATTTTAATTTCTGTTTTCAGTCCTCTCTTTCACCCATTACTTCCCCATTGTTCCTACACTTATTCCCACATGTTATAACATTATTTAAACCTCTTAATACACCCTAGTTCACTCCTTAACTCTTTACACAATTCTATACTAATTCACTCACATAATTTTTCCAAGTTTCTCACAACACTAACCTAGCTCCTTCTCTAGTTGCATTATGCTACAGATTTTAACACTAACACTCTCCATCTACAACTCCCTCTTCTAGTGTCATTTCTAACACCTCTAATACATTACAACTACATTAACTATCTCTCCCCATCTTCCCTCTATCTATCTATCTCAAAATCTGTTACAACTTACATCATTCACCTAGTTTAAAATTCACTAAGTGTTCTAATTCTAGATAAATTTTGACATAACCTCCCCTATATTTTTACACTCTCACCACATTCTAGTTCACATTTCAACACTCTTTTCACCTGTTTCAATAGGCATCAATATTCAAGCTCCCATACACAATACCAATACTAAACACTCATAAAATTCCTGCACTCAAATACATCTTTCCCAATCTGTTTTAACAAGTTTTAACATATCTTTTAAAGCTTCAAATACTTATATCTCTTATACATTACTCTACTACGATACCATTTTACAATACACATTTTCATTTCTGAAATCTGTTACATATACAATTATACAAGGCTACACAATGAGCATTCTTACCTTGTTCTCCTTCTAGATTTTCTTTCTCCTTCTTTCTTCTTCCTTCCTTCTCTCTCTACCGGTTTTGTAATCTCAATTCCTCTAACACTACAACCATTTACATATATACATTTCAATACACCATTTTAATACTAAAACTAACCCTAGCCATTATTCAAGCTCTAATGTAGGTTTTTAGGGTTTAGAATTATATTACCTTCCAAGGTGCAAATGGAGCTTGGAGTGGCACAAGAACAATATTTCCCACTCCACCAACAAGCCAAAATCGGCTAGAACACAAGGAACAACAGGGTTTAGTTATGAATTTCGTTTTGCCCACAAGGGCTAGAAAAGATGGAGTTTTCGAAATATTTTTACCTTAGAAGAACAAGGAGAAGAGGGCCTTCTAATGGTGGTGTTGAAGCTCCAAATGGGGTATACCCATAAAATTGAAAGTGCTCTTTTCTGGATTTTGAAAAGAGGAAAATGTTGCTCTTGGTGAGAGGATTACAATGGTGGTATTTTTATAATTTTTGGAAGAGTTTGGAGAGAGTTACAAAGGAGAGAAGATGGAGTTTGTGAGTGGGTCTTCAAAACTCCATGGAAATCGCATGGGTTGAAGAAGAAGGAAAAGAGAGAGTGTGGGGGGAAAGCTTCACGTGAGAAAAGAGAATGAGAGGAGGAGAGAGAATTGTGAGAGTGTAGGTAAAGTAGTGTAGTTTACTTTATTGTTTTAATTGTTTTTGTTTGTTTGTAAATAAGAGAGTGTGAGTGAGTGTGTGAGAGAGGGAAATAGAGGGGGGCCGGCTGGCACACCACACACACACACAATTGCACTTTTTATTTTAAAAGTGGACACATAAGTTTCAATTATTTATACTTCTACCTCACAACTTCCCGTTTTTGACAGTTTTTACTAATCTCTCGTTTTATTGATTTTATTGGTCCTAAAGCTTCACTAATATTTATTAATGATTATTTAGTTGACCAAAACTGTTACGAGTCTATTTGACCCGCTTAAAGACACGTTTTCCCTTACCTCGAAAAACGCGCTTTAAGGTTCGTTAGTGTTTTAATCCATTTTAAGGATCCGTTTTCTTCGGGATTTGTTCCCTAATGATTATTTATACTTAATTAAGCCTCTAAATTATTTATTAGCCTAATTAATCACTATTTTTAATTACGGGGTATTTCAATCTACCCCCCTTAAGAAACTTTGCCCTCAAAGTTGCTCAAGGTTAATGGTTTAGTAATTCTACTCTCATTAGGCAAACCAATTGCACTAATGTGTCTTACTACCACCTATGAGGTGTTCACTTCATTCCACATTGCAAACATACACGGTTCAGCAACATACACAATTCACATGCATACCATTCCACATTACGCAATACAACATTACCATTCACAATACACATTGCACATACATCATCCATCATACAACGTACAAATACATTCATACACTACACATTACACATACATACGCATACCAATTCACTTACACTACATGTGCCATACAAATCTATTACAATACCTACACACTAAGCAATGCTTACCCCGAAGCAATGCAAAAGCAAAAGGGCTCTACCCCCCTTAAAAGGGGTACGACCCGTACCCGTATTTCTAAATACTAGACTCTCTAGTCTATGAATAGCTGTGGGTACTTAGCCTTCATGGCATCTTCCAGCTCCCATGTCGCTTCTTCGACATCATGGTTTGACCATAGGACCTTCACCATTCGTATAGACTTATGGCGAGTGTCTCTGGTCTTCCTATCAAGGATTCTCACTGGGGTTTCGACATATCTCATGTTTGGCTCAATGGATAAGTGCTCGGGCTCCAACACATGAGAAGGATCAGCAATATACTTCTTGAGTTGTGACACATGAAATACATCATGGACACGCCCCAAGTCCTCAGGTAGTGCTAACCTGTAGGCTACGGATCCAACTCTTTCGGTGATAGTGTACGGCCCTACAAACTTTGGGCTTAGCTTGCCCTTCTGACCAAAACGGAAGACACCCTTCATAGGTGAAACTCGCAAGAACACTTGGTCGCCCACGGCGAACTCAAGGTCGCGTCGTCTCACATCCGCATAGGATTTCTGTCTATCTTGGGCTGCCTTCATGTTAGCTCTATTGTTGCACTTCAGCTTGCACTTGCTCAAGATACTCCGGTCCTATTATGACCGCTTCACTTGACTCATCCCAACACAAGGGTGTACGGCAAGGTCTACCGTATAGAGCTTGGAAAGGCGACATCTTAATCGAGGCGTGATAACTATTATTATACGAGAACTCGATAAGATGAAGCTTATCTAACCAACTCCCCTGAAAGTCCAAGGCACATGCCCGAAGCATGTCCTCCAGTGTCTGGATGGTCCTTTCTGTCTGACCGTCGGTTGAGGATGGAAGGCGGTACTCAACTTCAATTCTGTACCCAACGCTTCCCTTGTAGCTCTCCAGTATCTCGAAAGAAATCTGGTGTCGCGGTCAGATACTATAGTCTTAGGGACTCCGTGGTGTCTGATAATCTCCTTATCAAAAGCTCAGCTAGCTTTACTACCTTCCAGGTGTCCTTCATCGGTATGAATCTGGCAACCTTGGTAAGGCGATCTACTACAACCCAGATCATGTTGAGTCCTCCCCTAGCAGGTGGGAGTCCTACAACAAAATCCATGGAGATATCATGAAATTTCCACTCCGGAACTGGCATAGATTGTACCATTCCGCCCGGTCTACGGTGTTCAAATTTTACCTTCTGGCATGTCAAGCAGCTCAATACAAATTCTGTCACATCTGATTTCATTCCAGACCACCAGAAGTACCTCTTCATGTCTTTGTACATCTTAGAGGCTCCCGGATGGACTGACAATGTGGAACAGTGTGACTCTCGCAGGATGCGATCCCTTAGCTCAGCATTGCTTCAGGGGACGCATAGCCTGCCATTCAACCGAATCAAACCATCTTCGTGTAGCTTAAAATCATACTTTTTCTTCTCAAATGTACCATTCTCGATCTTGTGTCTGATTTCGGTTAGGTAAGGGTCGCTCAACTGAGCGTCTCGCACCTCGTCAACCAAGCTAGAAGAAGCGAGTAGCGAATGGAGCGAGTGTGCTCGACGGCTCAGGGCGTCGGCTACAATGTTTGCCTTCCCTTCCTTATATTGCAAGTTGATGTCATAGTCGAAAGGAATTCCATCCATCTTCTCTGTCTCAAGTTCAGTTCTTTCTCGCTTGAATACATACTGTAAGCTCTTATGGTCAGAGTAGATGGTGATGCTTACCCCATAGAGATAGTGTCGCCATATCTTCAAGGCGAAGACAATGGCTCCTAACTCTAAGTCGTGAGTCGGGAATCTCCTCATGCTTTTTCAGCGGCGGGAGGCATAAGCAACAACCTTGCCATGCTGCATGAGTACGCATCCCATTCCTTTGCCTGATGCATCACAGTACACAAACCTCAAATCCCTCTGTGCCCTCTGGAAGAGTAAGGACGGGCGCTGAGGTCAATGAGTCTTTCAGTTTCTGAAATGATTACTCGCACTCGTCTGTCCATACAAACGGTGCATCTTTCTTCATCAATGTAGTCATGGGCTTGGCGACTTTCGAGAAGTCCCTTACAAATCTCCGGTAGTAACCGCTAGACCAAGAAAGCTCCGAATGTCGGTAACAGTCTTAGGTCTAGGCCATGATCGTACAGCTTCTACTTTAGAAGGGTCAACTGAGATACCTGCGCTCGAGATGACATGTCCAAGGAATGATACCTGATCAAGCCAAAACTCGCATTTGGAGAACTTCGCATACAACTGGTTCTCGCGCAGTGTCTCTAGCACTTTCTTCAAATGGGTTTCATGTTCCTCTGGTGATTTGGAATATACAAGGATGTCGTCGATGAAGACAACCACTGAAGTGTCCAACTGCTCACTGAATAATCGATTCATGAGGTCCATGAATTTTGCCGGTGCGTTTGACAAACCGAATGGCATCACTGTGAATTCATAGTGGCCATATCTGGTACGGAATGCCGTTTTCTCAATGTCTTGCTCTTTGATTGCAATCTGATGATACCCTGAACGGAGGTCGATCTTGGAGAAGACCGAGGCTCCTTTCAACTGGTCGAATAGGTCGTCGATACGTGGTAGTGGGTATTTATTTTTGACTGTGACCGCATTCAGCTCGCGGTAGTCAATGCAAAGTCGGAGGCTACCGTCCTTCTTCTTCACGAAGAAACCGGTGCTCCCCAGGGTGATACGCTCGGGCGTATAAACCCTTTGTCTAGAAGGTCTCTTAACTGCTCTTTTAATTCAGTCATTTCTGCAGGTGCCATGCGGTACGGTGCCCTAGCAATGGGACCGGTACCTGGCAATAGATCAATCTCAAATTCCACTGTTCTCGGTGGTGGCATGCCGGGTAGCTCCTTAGGGAATACATCGAGATACTCGGCTACAATGGGTACTTCATCACTGAACTCTGGATCTCGCTCCAGGTCTTGTACATAACAAAGATACACCTCTTGGCCCTTTCTGAGCTCCCGGTACATAGCCATGGCAGATATGAGTGTGGTCGAAGGCTCTCTCGGTCTCTGGCGGTAGGATACGATAACCCCAGAAGGACTCTTGAGCAGCAAACGATGCTCGGCGCAGAGGATTCTACCCTTGTGCCGCTCCAACCAATTCATTCCAATGATTACGTCGAATCCCAATCCATTGAATTCGATGAAGGAAATGGGAAACGATTTGCCTTTGATTTGGATTGTGGCTGATTGATAATACTTGGTGCACTTTACTCGCTCCTTCGATGGGAGAGTAACCATGAAGTTCGGTAGCTCATCCGCATCTAGCTTCAACCTCTTCACAAAGGATGGCGATACGAAAGTGTGAGAGGCGCCGGAGTCGAATAACACATTGGCATCAATGCCATTTACTGGGAAGGTTCCCGTTAGGATGGTGCCGCTTCTGCCGGCTTGTGCTTCGGTGAGGATGCTCAAATTACCTTCGGTACCGAGTCCACAACCTATTGGATTCACAATTGGATAAGTATTGATGGTGGACACAAGTGGAATTAAATCAACACTCCTCTTTATTGATAAACCAACCATCATACATGTCGTGTCTCTAATACACGTTACTAATAGATTACATGATACTAGGAATTTAATACTTTCTAAAGGTAAGGTTCAGGCGTCCTGGTTTTATGTGTGTGGCATTGATTATTGCCGGCGGTGCCGTATTCAACTTGATCTTGTTGATCCCGTGATACAGCATCATAGAGTTTCCGCCCATGATTAGGACATCTCCTGATCTCAATACCAGTTTCTGTGCGAGGTCCACACGCTTCTGCTCGCTATACAGGAATACGGCGTCATCACCAATGGACCAAGACACTACGGGCACTCCTTGTTCAAGAGATTCCGCTGTCTCGTCCTTGTCTTGGTGTAACCCAAGTCGTCCTTCTTTCTCGTAGAAGTTGACGATACAGAGATCCGCTTCAAGTGCGGGGATCAGTTCAGGTTCACATTGTTGTGCAAGTTCGACTGCTTGTGTGATGAGTGTCTGAAACTCTGGTGGTATTGTCGGTGGCGTCGCTCCGTCTTGTGTTCGTGTCTCCTGGTATGTCTTGGTATAAGGATTCCAGTCCTTTCCCAAGCACATCATTTTCAGTTTCATCTTCGCTCCACCGGGGAATTCGGGTGTGTAAAATCCACCTTGACCCGTTCCTAGCTCGTTGCATCGTCGAATGATTGAGATTTGCGCTTCGGGTGTCAGGTATCCCTTTAATAAGATCATACCTGGTCGGATGACCTGACACTGTTTGTTGGTGTAGTCGTGGTTGGTGATGTCGATCTCTTCTTGATTCAAGTTTACCGGTATCGGGAAACAGATACTAAAGCTTCCTATGGTTACAAATTTCATCTACGGTGAGTACTAGTTTCAACTACTTCATTTCATGCTTAATATACACTTCATTTATTTACTCATGCATTCACTCATACAGTTACTCTACTACTAGGCATGCTATTTCAAGGATTAAAGGTTTAGATGATTACCTGGGCCGGATTTCGAACCGGACCCATCACGGTCAATCACATGCAGAACAGGCTGCCTCTGTGGTGCGCCCCTCTGAGGGCCCCGGGATCCCTGTCCCTGAGGTGCCTGCTGGGCCGGTGCATCGCCAGATGCCACCTCCTTGCCCTCTCTCTGCTTGTAGTTCTGAAAGTTTCCCTTTGGCTTCGCATTCTCTGGGCATCTATTAGCTGTGTGTCCCAGCTTCTGACAGTTGTAGCATTTGATGTCTCTCCCATAACAGTCTTTACCAGGGTGGTCCTGGTTGCATTTTCTGCACACATAGGTGCGGCCATCGGAGAAGGTTTTGGCGACACCGGAGCTAGAACCTGAGGTTAGAGGGTTAGCACATGTGTGCGTGGATATACTAGATATGATACTTATACGAATACAAATTGGATTAGGAATTTACCCTTAGGTGGGTGTGATCTCAGTGGCTTGGCTGCCACCGGTGCAGAATAACCAAGCTGAAGAAGCTCAGCTGGTTTGCCCTGCTCAGCATGGGCACTGCTCTCACCCTGGGATTTCTTTTGGGATTGCTGAAAGAAATTCCCTTTCTTCTTTTTCCAGCTCTTCCCCTGGTTCTGCTCCTCAGTGCTGGTGTTTTTGTTGTTGGCTTTGCGCTTCAGCGCGGTTTCTTCATCCCTTAACTGGCAAGTGATCTCAACGCGAGAAGCCGCGTGATAACACTCCTGAAATCTCAGGTATTAGCCGGGATTCTCATTTAAGGAGAAATAAGGAAAGATTCAAAGAATTCAAGAAATTTAAGGAATTCAAGGAGTTTGAATCGATACTAAGGGTTAACTGATATTTACCTGAAGGGAGGTAAATCTCGTATAGCCCATACCGTACCGAAGGCGATGGCTCAGACCGCCATAGAAGCGATCGACCAACACCTGGCCGGTGTATCCTAGATCAGGGAGGAGACGGAGGATAGAAGTGAAGGTGCGGTAGTACTCGTCGACAATCATCTTCTCTGTCATTTTCAAGGCGTCCAGCTCTAGCCTTTTCTTGGTTTTAACATGCTCGGGGTAGTATTTTGAACGGAGGAGAGATGCAAAGGAATCCCAGTCGAATGTGGGGTCGCTGACATGCTCATGCTTGACCAGCTTCCACCAATCCATTGCAGCATCCTTGAGGTAGTAAGCAGCAACTCTGACTCGAACTCCAGCAGGAGCTTCGAGGGTTTCAAAAGCAGTCTCCATTTCGGAGATGTATGCTTCTAGCTTAGCCGGATCACTCTCGCCCCTAAAGCAACGAGGGCGGAGTTCCACTACAACTTTTACCCAGTTCACTTCTCTGGGTGGCGGGGGAGGGATTGGCCCCGCTTGTGTTTGTTGGTTTTGCTGAGATTGTTGTACAACTTGGATGACTTGAGGTAGCATCTGCGCTACCGTGGCGGCGACGATCTCAGCTATCGTCTGCGCGCCGGGTCCGTCATTGCCCCCTCCTCTAGGGCGACCTGGACCTCTTCCTGACATCTGAATATTTAACAGTTACGTTAGGCTTGCAAGATATGACTCAAAGGTCTTGGAATTTAAGTAAAGTATCGTTCATAAGAACGTTAAGGGTATCCGTTGTTAACAACGGTAGTTCCTAGTTAGGTTTCTAAGTATCCGTCTTAAGACGGTTGAAATCCTAACTCGGTAATCCCCTATGCTCGGTACTATGGACATCAGAGCGTAACTACGCTCTGATACCACTTTTTGTAACACCCCAACCGCTAATCCTATGCTTACCGTCTAATTGTCCTGTTAATCCTACGAGTTCGCAGCGGAAGTATTACTACCTACTACGGCGGGTGAAACAATGCCGCTAACCGCCCATACGGCTAGCTAGGCTACTAATACTTACAGTCACGGTCTGATGAACATAGTGTACCGAGCTACTAATATAATGCATACTGAATACAACATAACCCACTTACATTCTTGGATCACCGAGTATTTAAAGTATTACATTACATCCTTTACCACACTTCCCAAAAGAATGAGTTTCTACCTATTACTCATCTATACCAATTCCCTTCCATCAATATCCAAAAAAAAAGGTGTACCCCATGGTACACCGGCTAATCAAAAGTTACAGCCATGTACTACTTAGTACACCCATCATAAATTCATTGTTTACATTCAAAAGGAAGATAAAGAAATAGAACTATGTCCTCAGCATCTTTATCCTTCACGTGTACCTGCGTGTAGTAAAAATGGTGCCCCAAGGGGCTCAGCAAACGCTGCATATAGACTCCGCATATACCGCGTGCTAGCTAGGGCACGCCGACTATTTGACGTCCACTAAACATGCAGTTCATTATTTTCATACATACATGCTTTGCATTCAACATACATGCTATTCATTTCATTACACAATTCAAGGCAACAATACAAAGCATACATCCCACTAACCTTCACAAGGTTAGCCAAATTATGCATCCGGGTTAATCGGAATGCTTTACTCTTTTACTCATTACTTACTTTTTCTTACTTACAATTACTTACTTTCATTTACTTTACTTACTCGTTCTTACTTACTTACTTATACTCAAGTTAAGTCGTCGGGACCTCCGGCCCTGGGGACTACGCCGTCCCACCTCCGGGATTTACTTGACTCACCAATCCGGGATGCTACCCACTTAAGGGATTTGGGCCGCGGACCAGTTTAAGAGTCAGGAATTGGAGCCAACCTCTCGTGACTCCGCATCCTCACGCGTGGCCGAAACTATATCGGACTTCTACTCATTCCAATTTAATTACCATTTTAAGCTAGGATGGTTAGTTTGTTAGGAATAAGTTAGAAGTCCAAACACATCACAATCGGACACAATACAATACATCATACATACACACATTCATATTCATCCAAACATTTCATGAATTATACAAACTAAAATTTAAGAAAATATTCACAACATACAACACTACATAATCACGAGTATGCATATTAACTCCGATTCGTGCATTTATCTTATTTGGTGATCAATTAGCACACAACACACAAATCAGAGTAACCAAGATAGCATACGGGGCATGAGGAATCCATACCGTTCACCGTTGCACGTGTTTCCAAACGTCCTTCGGTGTCACAAATCAAGTCCTATTATATACATACAATTGAATGATTAATTTACCTATCATCAACTTAACTCCTACTTACTATGTCCTTACATTTCTTACACTTCACTTTACTTACTTATTTTTCATTACTTAAGTTCACTTTCTTACTTAACTTTGGCATGCTTTCATACATGTACATATATATATATGTAGGTATACACACATATATATATATATATTATTTATTTTAAATAATATATTTTTTTTGACCGGACCGGACTTGCGACCGACCTTGCAAGTCCGGTCCATTCCAGTAGCTCAGATCACCAAAATCCTTCTGGCCGACCGAACTTGCAAGTCCGGTCGCAAGTTCGGTCCATTCCAGAAGGTTTCCTCGGTGAATTTTTCTGGCTTGACCGAACTTGCATGTCCGGTCGATTCCAGTAGGTTACATCCGCGAATTTTTTCCTGGCTCGACCGAACTTGCATGTCCGGTCGCAAGTCCGGTCGATTCCAGTAGGTTACAGCCGGGGAAATTTTCTGGTCCGACCGAACTTGCAAGTCCGGTCGCAAGTCCGGTCGATTCCAGTAGCTTTCTGACGGGAAAATTTTCTGCTCCGACCGAACTTGCAAGTCCGGTCGCAAGTCCGGTCGATTCCAGAAGCTTTCCCGTCTTCGTAAATCTGGGCTCGACCGAACTTGCAAGTCCGGTCGCAAGTTCGGTCCGACCCAGTATTTGCATTTTAATTTCTGTTTTCAGTCCTCTCTTTCACCCATTACTTCCCCATTGTTCCTACACTTATTCCCACATGTTATAACATTATTTAAACCTCTTAATACACCCTAGTTCACTCCTTAACTCTTTACACAATTCTAATACTAATTCACTCACATAATTTTTCCAAGTTTCTCACAACACTAACCTAGCTCCTTCTCTAGTTGCATTATGCTACAGATTTTAACACTAACACTCTCCATCTACAACTCCCTCTTCTAGTGTCATTTCTAACAACTCTAATACATTACAACTACATTAACTATCTCTCCCCATCTTCCCTCTATCTATCTATCTCAAAATCTGTTACAACTTACATCATTCACCTAGTTTAAAATTCACTAAGTGTTCTAATTCTAGATAAATTTTGACATAACCTCCCCTATATTTTTACACTCTCACCACATATTCTAGTTCACATTTCAACACTCTTTTCACCTGTTTCAATAGGCATCAATATTCAAGCTCCCATACACAATACCAATACTAAAACACTCATAAAAATTCCTGCACTCAAATACATCTTTCCCAATCTGTTTTAACAAGTTTTAACATATCTTTTAAAGCTTCAAAATACTTATATTCTCTTATACATTACTCTACTACAAGATACCATTTTACAATACACATTTTCATTTCTGAAATCTGTTACATATACAATTATATACAAGGCTACACAATGAGCATTCTTACCTTGTTCTCCTTCTAGATTTTCTTTCTCCTTCTTTCTTCTTCCTTCCTTCTCTCTCTACCGGTTTTGTAATCTCAATTCCTCTAACACTACAACCATTTACATATATACATTTCAATACACCATTTTAATACTAAAACTAACCCTAGCCATTATTCAAGCTCTAATGTAGGTTTTTAGGGTTTAGAAATTATATTACCTTCCAAGGGTGCAAATGGAGCTTGGAGTGGCACAAGAACAATATTTCCCACTCCACCAACAAGCCAAAATCGGCTAGAACACAAGGAACAACAGGGGTTTAGTTTATGAATTTCGTTTTGCCCACAAGGGCTAGAAAAAGATGGAGTTTTCGAAATATTTTTACCTTAGAAGAACAAGGAGAAAGAGGGCCTTCTAATGGTGGTGTTGAAGCTCCAAATGGGGTATACCCATAAAATTGAAAGTGCTCTTTTCTGGATTTTGAAAAGAGGAAAAATGTTGCTCTTGGTGAGAGGATTACAATGGTGGTATTTTTATAATTTTTGGAAGAGTTTGGAGAGAGTTACAAAGGAGAGAAGATGGAGTTTGTGAGTGGGTCTTCAAAACTCCATGGAAATCGTATGGGTTGAAGAAGAAGGAAAGAGAGAGTGTGGGGGGAAAGCTTCACGTGAGAAAAGAGAATGAGAGGAGGAGAGAGAATTGTGAGAGTGTAGGTAAAGTAGTGTAGTTTACTTTATTGTTTTAATTGTTTTTGTTTGTTTGTAAATAAGAGAGTGTGAGTGAGTGTGTGAGAGAGGAAAATAGAGGGGGGCCGGCTGGCACACCACACACACACACAATTGCACTTTTTATTTTAAAAGTGGACACATAAGTTTCAATTATTTATACTTCTACCTCACAACTTCCCGTTTTTGACAGTTTTTACTACTCTCTCGTTTTATTGATTTTATTGGTCCTAAAGCTTCACTAATATTTATTAATGATTGTTTAGTTGACCAAAACTGTTACGAGTCTATTTGACCCGCTTAAAGACACGTTTTCCCAGTTACCTCGAAAAACGCGCTTTAAGGTTCGTTAGTGTTTTTAATCCCTTTTAAGGATCCGTTTTCTTCAGGATTTGTTCCCTATTGATTATTTATACTTAATTAAGCCTCTAAATTATTTATTAGCCTAATTAATCACCATTTTTAATTACGGGGTATTTCACATATAATCTCATCAAAATCCATATATTTCACTATAAATAAATTATGATATCATTCTTATTGAATAAATAATACAATTTTCACAAAATCATTTCGTTAACGATTTCACAACAATATCAGTTGATCTCATAAATAAACTCATAACAATTTTCCATCAATCTCATTTAGAAAATATATTTAAATAACCACTGATATCCATTACAAAATAAACTACTCACATAAGAAAATGAAGTTATCACCAACACTTAACACTTCAATCTCAAACAATGATCACACACAAAATTCACATCCACGTGAAAATTCATTATTATAAATATAATAAAAATTAGTGAACGTAGTAACTTACCTGATATTTAGCAACGATTCGCAACAACCAAGCAAGAAATCTATTAATGTTGTCTTTCACAAATTCAGAGCTCTGCTACCTACGCGCCGCGGATTACGTAGGAAGAAAACTGACTTATCTCTCCATCTCTACTTTACCCTTTGTGTGTGAGTTGACAGTCTGGATCTTCTTCTAACTATTTTTTTATTTTTGTTATGCATGTGTAGAGAAAGGAAATGAGGCGTATATTATGTTTTTTATGTTTGTGCCTATGTAAGTGATGGGAAGGTAGGGATAAATGATGTATATATATTTGGTTTTATTGTGTCTGTAAACCGAGAGAAAATAAAAAGGAAGGAAGAAGCAACATCTTGTTGTGTGAATCATAAAAGGATGTAAGAGAGAGAGCTAGCCGGAGGAAGATGAGAAAGATAGAAACTAAATTGGATGATTAAGATGAGTAGGACGACAACCCTTATATAGCCGATCAGAGAATCTAAAAAGTGAGGGAATGCGAACCGGAAGGAAACCCAAGAGAAAAAGAATACCAACCAAGAAAAATATTAGTCACAGTATGGAACATGGGTTTCGTATACTGTTAGAGCAAAATGAGAGTCGGAATGCGCCTCCCGTCCTAACCCCGTTTTGAAAACCCTACATCCCCTCCGGCGGCCACTTCTTGCGGCGGCCCCCCCCCCCCCCCCCCCCCGCCCTTCAACCTATCTCCTTATCTAATCTTGTCTATTTCGGCGAAGTTACTAGCGAGCTCCATGGAAGACTTGGGAGCGACGCTCCAACCTGCCAAGAAGCAACGGAACTCGGAGACTAACGACATGATGGTCGATTCTCAGCGAGTAGGAGAAATGTTCGAGTCGGGTCCTGCTACGGAACAACCCTCTTTCAAGAACACTGTCTTAAATAGCGACAGGCGGTCCACGGATGGTAATGACGACGATGAAGGTCTGGATGAAATCTTGGATGATGAGGAGGAAGACTGGGAAGAAGAAGATCCAAAATGTCCCTCCATACATATCACTAAAGAACAGAAGTTAAGGTTCAGGAAACCGTGGCGGAATGCGGTGATCATCAAATTGTTAGGGAAGAATTTACCTATGAAGATCCTGTTCGAAAGATTGAAGTGGAGATGGAATCTCCACGGGGAGTTTACGATGGATGACCTAACGAATGGATTTTACTTGGTTAACTTCGCCAATCAGGAAGATTTGCATTTCGTGCTGACGGAAGGCCCGTGGCCGATTATGGATCACTACCTCACCGTCCGTCGATGGAGACCGAATTTTAACCCTAACTCGGAAGCGCTAGCCAGTCTAGAAGTGCTAGTGAGGTTTCCGGATCTCCCCAATGAATACTACAATGAGGAGTTCTTGAGTCTGCTGGGCGCTAGAGTTGGGAAGGTCAAGAAAGTTGACTTGTCGACGGTAAATTTTGGGAAGGCAAGGCTAGCGCGTGTAGCGGTGGAAGTGGATCTGACCAAACCACTCCTAGCAAAATACCGGTTTCGGAGGCGCACTATGAAGATAGAATACGAGGGCCTCCACTTAATTTGCTTCTCCTGTGGGTGCTACGGGCACAAGGATGCAGAATGTCCCCATAAGGAGGTAGCGGACCAGGAGGTTCGAAGTGAGGAGGTTAAATTGGTACCAGTCGAGTCCATCGAAGCTCCCAACCATGTCGTCCAAGATTATGGCGACTGGATGGTTCCTAAAAAACGGAACACATTCAGATCAAACAAAGGCAAGCCTTTGACTCCGGGTTCCTCCAATCGCAATAAGGAAGTCGAGGACTCCAGATTTAGGGTTCTTGAGGAAAAGGAGTCCGTCCCCGTGGTCCAGAATCGAGTGAGTTTCGCTGGACAAGGGAGGAAGGCAGAACTGTCTCAAGATCGTCGTACCGGTGGCGGTACAAAAATGTCGGAATCCAGGACCTTGCCTCAGGGTCCTGCAGGTATGATTTCAAATCCTATTCCTGAACGTAAATCGCATTCGGGTGGTGGTGCAAACAAATCTATATCTGCGCCTTCGATTAATGACTCTGAGTCTGGTAATGATGCGTTGATAGATGTGGGATCTGACCATGGTTGTTCTGCTGGTAAGAAATTTCTTCCGGGTCAAAGTAGCTCTATAATCATTAAGGAGAGCCAAATTGATACCCCTAATCTGCACAGCGAGAGCACTGTTAAAATTTTGTCTGAAAAATTTTCTAGTCAGGTTAAGAATTCTGCTTTCGTTCCCAATCCGCGGAAACTTATTAGATCGCACCAGAATTTGGGTGGTTGATGGCTGTTACTCACTTTTACTCTTTTACAGTTATGAATGGTATATTATTTTGGAATGTGAGGGGAGCTTTACGTGTTAATTTTCACAGAGCCTTGAGGGAATTTCTCAGGGTTAGACAGCCTAGGATTCTTGTGCTAATGGAACCAAGAATCAGTGGTAGTACTGCTGAGTGGGTCAGTGGTAGGATTGGTTATGATAATGTCTTTAGGGAGGATGCTCATGGTTTTAGCGGTGGTATTTGGATTCTGTGGAACAACTCCAGTACTGTTTGGTCATAGAGTCTTGTAGGCAATTTGTTCACTGTCTGGTCACTGATTCTGGGAATTCTTTTTATTTAACTGCGGTGTATGCTAACCCAGATCCTCATAACCGTCGAGTCCTTTGGTCTGAGTTGGATTGTCTTCAGATTGGTAATGCGCCTTGGATTATAGGGGGTGACTTCAATGCCACTCTCCATATTTCGGATAGAAATTTCTCTTATGCTAAGAATAATGGGGTGGATTCGAATTTTGTGAACTGGGTTTTTAATAAGGGGTTGGTGGAAATTCCGTGCTCTGGTGACTTGTTTACCTGGACTAATGGAACACATAAAGCTAAATTAGATAGAGTCCTAGCTTCTCCTGAGTGGCTTGGTCTGTTTTCTAACGCCTTAGTTGAAACTATGCCCCGGTTTACCTCTGACCACTGTCCTCTATTCCTTGACTTTGCTGGCCGGCCTTCTTTGCGTCTTAGGAATAAGCCCTTCAGATTCTTGGCTGCATGGACTACCCATCCCAATTTCCGTGAAACTGTGATACATAATCTGAACCCGAGGGGTGATCTTAGTTCTTCCTTGGAGCATCTTAGTGTCCATTTGAGAGACTGGAATAGAACCATTTTTGGCCACATAATCTGGACCAAGAATAGGATTATTGCCCGTCTGAAGGGTATCCAAAAAGCAATCGATTCTGGCCGTGGTAATCACTTAAAAGGCCTTGAAAAATCCCTTATGAGTGAGTTAGATATGTGGCTGGAAAGAGAAGAAATGTTGTGGTTTCAAAAGTCTAGAGATGATAAGATCAAACTTGGTGATAGGAATACTTCGTATTTTCATGTCAAAACAAGCATTAGAAGGAGGAGAAACAAAATTAATGCTCTGTTGGGTGTAGATGGCTCTTGGGTGACCGACAACTCTGCCCTTTGTAAGCTTGTGCGTGATTACTTTGTCAATCTGTTTTCTATTGATGAGACGCAGCAGGACCCTTGTTTTGGTCATGATTTCCCTGCCCTTTCCAGCCATGATTTTGCCTGTTTGTCATGTGATGTCTCTATGAATGAGGTTACTTCTGCTGTTAAAGGCATGAAAGCTTTTAAGGCCCCCGGTTTAGATGGCTATCCTGCTGGTTTCTTTCAACTTTTTTGGGATCAGATTGGTCCATCCATGTGGGATTTTGTTAGACAAGCTTTCCTTAATGGCAGGTTTGACAGTAAACTGAACCGCACGATTCTTGTTCTTATCCCCAAAATTGAACAGCCCACTCTTGTAACCCAATTTAGACCCATCTCTTTATGTCAAGTACAATATAAGGTCCTGGCTAAGGTTATAGTGAACAGACTTAAACCTCTGATGCCTAAGTGGATTTCAATAAACCAGTCAAGCTTTGTTCCGGGAAGAAGCATATTCGATAACATTATCCTTGTTCAAGAAGCCCTTCACCATCTGCATACTACTAAAGCCAGCCAGGGATGCCTTTCCCTTAAATTGGACCTTGCTAAGGCCTATGACAGACTGTCCTGGAATTTCATTCGTGACACTCTCAACTGTTTAGCTCTCCCCCACAATCTGATCAACCTAATCATGTTCTGTGTATCCTCTACATCCTTCCAGGTAAGTTGGAATGGGGGCTTAACTGATGATTTCAAGGCAGGCAGAGGGGTTAGGCAAGGGGATTCCCTATCCCCATTCATTTTTGTCCTCTGTCTTGAGAGACTATCCCAGTTAATTAATCAGGCGGTTTATGACAAACGCTGGGTTCCCTTATCCATGGGTCGAAATAGAACTAAGATTTCACATAGTTTTTTTGCGGACGATTTAGTTTTATTTGGTGAAGCGTCCACTAGGCAGATTCGTGTTATGAAAGAAATACTCCAGGACTTTTGCAATGCCTCTGGCCAATTGATAAGTCATGAGAAGTCAATGATTCTTGTTTCTAAAAATGCGAGTAATGAAAGATGTCAGGTTCTTAGTTTGGAGGCTGGGATTCCCGTCTCTCACGACTTTGGTCGGTATTTGGGGGTGTTCTTACATCAGGGAAGAGGTGAGAGACGTAACCATGAGTTCTTATTGGATAAAATCAGATCTCGCTTGTCTGGATGGAAAATGAAATCTCTTTCTCTAGCTGGGAGAATTTGTCTTGCTAAAAGTTCCATCTCATCTATTCCAATCCACAATATGCAGTGTCAGCTTTTGCCTATTAGTGTTTGTGATCAGATTGACAAGCTGTGCCGTGACTTTATTTGGGGACACGACCAAAATACACGTCGGTTCCATCCAATTTCGTGGGATCAGCTATGTAAACCCAAGAATGTGGGTGGTTTAGGGTTTAGGAAAGCTAGAACTATGAACTTGGCTTGTTTTGGAAAATTGGTTTGGAATTTAATCTCTAATCAGGATGGGGTCTGTAGCAAGCTTCTCCGCAGTAAGTATCCTAACCCAGAGTCGAACAGGTGTTCGGTCACTTGGAGAAACATTAGGAATTGTCGGCCCCTTATTCAAAATGGGGCAAAATGGGTGGTAAGCAATGGTAAGTTAGTTAAATTCTGGACAGATAGATGGTTGGGTAACAGTGACCTTATTTCTAGAAGCATTAATTCTGTTCCTGTTTCCATGCTTAATGACTTAGTAGCTGACTATTGGGATGAGGATACTGGTTGGAAATGGGAAAAATTCATGTCTTACCTCCCTGTCACCCTAGAGGTTGAGCTAGCTAGTCAATTTGTTTTTCCAAATGCTGAGGATGATTTTGTTACTTGGGGCCTGCATAACTCAGGGAAATATAATGTCGCTTCTGCTTATTTATTTCTAAGTTCACAGGAACATGCTAGCAACCAGGCGAATGCTCACCAAGACCTTTTTCGTCGAGTCTGGAAACTACCGGTACAGGAAAGGGTTAGAGTGTTCATGTGGCAGTTATGCTTGGGTAAACTGATGACTAATGCTAGACGATATTCTTTTGGTTTCACCACTGATGATCAATGTCATTATTGTGGTGCTAGGGAGGATGATTTACATATCTTCCGGGACTGTTCGATTGCCAGGAGGATATGGAATCAGTTTATCCCCTCTGCGAATAGAAGAGAATTTTATTCTTGTTCCTTTTCTGAATGGCTTAAATCTAACATTTTACATTCGGGTCCTAAGTTAGTCAGGTTCAACTGGGCTGAGGTGTTCTCTATCAGTTGCCACATGCTCTGGTTATGGAGGAACAACAAAGTGTTTGGGCAGGAGCAGCGTATCATGTTGCCCTTTCAGTCGGTGATCAGAGCTTGCTGGTGCAACCAGAAGGCATGGAAAACAGCAAGCCATAATTTTCAGGGAAGTACTCCTCTCTCTTTTAACAACAATTCGGTCTTGAATGGTTCCTGGGCTCCCCCACCTTCTGGATGGGTTAAATTTGATATAGATGCAGCAGTGAATCCTACCTCTAATCTAGCTGCGATTGCTGGTGTATGCAGGGACGATAAGGGAGCTTGGATTGTGGGCTTTGGCAAGAAGATTGGGAATGCAAATGTTTTGCAGGCGGAGATCAGTGCACTGCTTCAAGCGCTTCGAGTTGCATGGGATCGTGGACTGAACAAAGTTGTATTTGGCTCTGATTCGCTGGAGCTGGTCAACCTTATTGAGCACTGCCCAGCACTGCACCACCACAGACCGATGCTTCAGGAATGCAATCAGCTTCTGAAAAGCAGTTGGGATGTACGATTATCCCACCAACGGAGGGACCTCAATATAGCTGCTGATATTATTGCCAAGTTTAGCTTGAATAATGATTGTAATAGGGATACATTACCGTTCCCCCTGATTATGTAACTGATCAACTCACTGTTGATATACGCTTGTTACTAAATAAAGTTAATTGAGGCTCTGCCTCCCTGTTGCGACCAAAAAAAAAAGAATACCAACCAATGATCACTAAAGTGAATTAAATTGCTTAGTTAAATTAAAGAAAACAAAGGGTTAGGAAATATGAAAGGTAAAATTCATTCATTAGTAAAGTAGGAAATATGAATAGTTAGAACTAGTTCATTAATAAAATCAGAAAAACTCAAAGGATAAAACCGATGGATTAAAACTAACTTATTTAGTATAGTTCAATTGAAGTAGTATTTAAATCGTAACATTATAATTATTATAACTCCATTATAAACAAATAAATATGCTAAATAATTAGATATACACAAGGATAATTGTTATGACATTAAAAATCACAACCGATTTACTTTTAAAACATGTTATTCTATTAACACGAATTATCTTTATTATATAGTACGCTCGTAAATTATAGTATAATACCATAAACTAACTATTTAAATTGGTCGTGAACTGATATACTCATAAACTATATAAATATGTATTTTAATCAACATTACTCTTTGAATCATATCATTATTATTATTATTACTCATTTTTAATTAATAAATATACCAAGTTAGCTTGAGAAATACAAGGATCATTAATAAAATAACAATTGGTCCAATTTAAACAAGTTATTTGTTAGAATGAATTCTCTTTAGTAAATAACAAACACGTAACCTTCATAATACATATATAAATATATACATTCATATATACTATACTTGCAAACAATAACACGTAACCTCGCAAACTATAATATATACTCGTAAACTAGAAAATAAATGTATTTTAAAATTTAGGGGTATTTCAGCATTTACTAAAAACTGTTAACTTCCGCATGTTAATGATTTTACAATGGTTCGATTTTTTAGAAGCGTTTTCTGTTATGAATTTCATTGAATTATGCAACTTCACATACTTTACTTACAAAACCAAAAATAAAAAAACTACTACATATCCAAAATTAAACAAAATAATTGTTTCATACCTAAGTTGTACATAAATGTAATTAACATACATGACCAAGCAAATTTAAACAATTAAGTAATGTCAAACACACCAACATGGTTAATCTTGTAAACTAGATTAATAAAACTTAATCTAAGCTCATTTAGCTCTCTCACATCATATGACCATAGATACCATAACTTCATCTGCAATAGCCTCACGAACAGCGTTCATTGACATCTCATTTGGATTTTATCCATTAATTTATGACGTTTATTTTGTTCAAATATGTTATTTTGTAGTTTATTGGTTTGACAACTATTGAGTCATTTTTAAAGTTTCCCTTAACAGTTACGATATATTACTTAATTTTTTGATATTTATATTCAAACATAAAAAAGAATCCAAAAGTGTATCTATCAACTCTTCTAATGGAACTAACAATACGGCAATCATAAATTGTTCCGTTAATTATTGATTTTATGTCTTTTATATTTGTAATTGTTAAATTTCATATTTTGAATTACACAAAGCATTTTTGGTTATCATAAAATACTGAATAAACACAACCGAAAATGCCTCTAATTACCATAATTACTTGACTTCATGTTTATAAAAAACAAAAAAAAACATGGACTTATCAAAGCCACTTCAACTTCTAATCATAACCTTTACTATTACCATTTTATACAATATCCAATTAAAACAAACTCATAAAATCTTAAGTTTCTATATGAAGACACTATTTAATCCCACTTATAACACTTGTTATGTCATTTTCTTTTTTAGTAAGAAACACAAATTTTTTTCTACATCTAGTAACTTGCCTTAAAAAAGATTCTATGAAAAAGTATATTTTATATATTTGTATTTTATAATAAATATATTTTTTAATAAGATTGATTACATATTTACTTTAGAATATATTTTGATTGGTATAAAATATTTTTTTTTATAATTGTACATATTTGAATCCATTTCATTTCAGTCTCCTTCGTTCTTCATTCTCCTCTTCTTTAACCGCAAACAACAACCAAATTCACCAAAAAGATAGGCTGCATTTCTGCACCCTTTCTTGATGTTAATTCTTGAAATGGAAGGATGAACTCTAGTCCAGCAAAATAGAAACTAAAAGATCGCCAAAAAAATTTGTCCAGCATAAAATGCGGTTTCGAGATCTCCATCCAAGCCGATAAGCGAGCAAGAGGGAAAGGAGTAAATAAAGAAGACTTACCGCGCAAAGTATTCACGAGAAGACGCTTCCTCAAACAAGAGACGCATTGACATCGAGACGCAACAGGAGACTCATGCTATAACCAAACAGTTCAGAGCGTCTAGATGAAAAAACAAGACGCAAACGCAGCGTCTTCTAATGTCCCCAAACGAGGTCATAATAAAACTGAAATCTCAATGAGGTTATTGTTAAAACATATGATGTTGAGATAAAATAGAGATATGAAAAATATAATATATTAATTTTTTTTATCTATCATCTATTGGACTACATCCGGATTTGGGATCAACGGTGGATGAATAACTTCCGGTCCCCTCCAATAGCCATTGCGGTGATAAAACGACGGTTCTGGTATATATAAAAAAGGGAAAATTACATCGCCCACCCATGACGTTTGACGAAATTACACACCCCACCCACGAGGTTTCAAAAATTACTTTGCCCACCCATGTGGAATCCATATTTTTACATTCAACAACTTTTTTAATATTTGATCAACTTAAAAGATGGTTAAATATAATTCAAAATTGATGAAACTTACATGGACGATGCTAAGGTGTTATTTTTTTGTTCAATGTCAATCCAAAGTTTTTAAAGGTCATATATGACCTGTGGGACCAATAAAACATGAGACACGTTCATCAGGTCTCACGGATCATATATGAGCTTAAAAAACGTTAGATTTCATGTTTTACCAAAATATAACATTTTAATATCGTCCATGTAAAGTTTCATCAAATTTGGATATCATTTAATCATATTTTAAGTTGATCAAATATTAGAAAAATTACTGGATGTAAAATTGTGGAAACCACATGTGTGGGCAAAATAATTTTTGAAACCTCGTGGGAGTGAGCGATGTAATTTTTCATATAAAAAATTATTGAAATCTCATCTAAGGCTATAATGTCGTTTTGGGTTGAGCATGGAGATAGAAGTAACTGAAGCATTGGAGGAAGCGAAAATGGCGGAATTTTCGGCACTTCGCCATCGACTCCTCCAGTAAGTTTTACCCTACCTTTTATGCTTCCTTCACTGTGTCTGCGTGTTTCTCATCGTGAAAACTTGACTAGGTCAACCAAAACGTTACGAGACCTGCTCCGGTCGGCGAACTACACACCACCTGAATCGGCCAATGTATCCGTCAAATCAACGCTCCTATCGCTTCTTCCCTCTGACGCTGCATCTTCCTGCGGCCTCCGCGGCCAAGTCAGAGACTTCGCTTTGTGCTGTGCGCTGCTCTCGTCAGCGGCGTCCTCTACCTCTACTCATCTCGCATGGATACCCAATCGACTCTCAATCTCCGCAGAAGAGGCCTTTCGGGAAATTTCCCGAGCCGTTTATGACGATTCGGAGTGGGAGGATTTAAAACAGGTGGCCCAATTCTGTGTGGACTTGAATTCTGTTACGGGCGATGATGCAAGACTGGTAATTGACTTACTTCCTGATGTCCTGCCGTTGATTAAGGATACGATAAAAGAGAGCTCAATTAGCGGGGACGTTGACGGCGATGAAGTCTCTGCGGCGTCTGCTAGGACTCCTGTTGCATATGCAATCATGGCCGCTCATCAGCTCAGTTGGTTCGTTTCACAGGTCTCTCCCTTTCTGGCTTCTTCTTTTAACGAGTCCCTTGCCTATCGATTGTTTAAATTGCTTGGAATTTTGTATTCGCGATGTTTTGCAGGTTCATAGTTCACACTTGGGAAGGTTGTCTTTATTGATAATTCCTTGCGGCCTAACTGCTCTTGATCATTGGTCCTCAGAAGTAAAAGTATGTATACTGGGTTAATACGACTCTTTCTGCTTTTGGTCACTGGTCTTCAGAAGTAAACTTAGCACTTGTATGTATTCGCCAAAAACCATTTATTTGCGTTTTCAGAAATATGGGGTTTCTGAAACCAAATGAAAACAAAATAAATAAAACTCAATTACTGTAGGATTACATCATGTTTCCTAGGAGACATCAAATTAATCATATGTCTTGCGGCTAACAAGTAATTTTTAATCAACGCTTGGAGATATTCACCACCGATGTTGATTTAAAGGTCCAAGTATTTTAACTGTTGGTATCTCTTGATGCAGGGGCAGGGGATGGTCTCTTTCATAGACCTAGGGAAGAAAGTGAATGCATCTGATCTTGGCAGCCTTACAGATGTTATTCTTGATGCTTGTTGCAACAATATTGTGTCCTTTGATGAAATATGGCGCCTTGCTGTTGAAATGTGTGTTCTTCTCATTACTCTTACCCAGAGAAGCAATCCTCGCAGCCCATGGTATACTATAATAGTATATATCAGAACTAAGGATCTTATAATCCTCTTTAACTTTTTGGACTACAGACATTATTTCTTTGTTCTTGTAGGACTGAGAAGATTATGAATGAAATGATGGGTCACTTGGAGAGAAAACCAAGGGATAAAGAACGCCGTGTTGCCTGGCTTGAACTCATTGATCCTCTTTTACATGGTGCTGGTCTAGTTCTGCTAGTTCATTTCAGACGGTTGTTCCCATTGTTCTTCCAATGGATGCATGCTGATGATGAGGAAACTCTGTTGCTGGTTAGAATTTTTTACTTAAAAGTAAGCTGCAGATGTCATAATTGATTGCAAGTTCGCAGTTTTTCAGCTAGGAGGTTATATTATTCAGGTTCTAAAACGGATACATACAGTGATCAAGGTAACATGGATAAGAAACACACCTTATATTCGCAGGTAACTTAAGTTTTCATTGCTAAGATACATCTATCTCTCCTGAAAATCTTGCTACTTTTGCCATTTTTTATATGAATGAAATATGTAAGCATTTTACGGAATAATTAGGTTAGATAATTATACGTCTGCTAGTTTACAAAGGAGTTGATTATTGTGTCTACTTGTATTAATTGGTATAAGAGTAGGCGAGTGACGTTTCTGAAAATTACTGACATTTTATTAGTGTTCTCGATGAGTTGGGGCTTTTGGTTCATTTAGGAAACTTTAATAATCATGGGACTAATATGGTTTCTGTTTATAGTTTGATTATAGTACTATCTTAGCAGTTGGTTTTTAGTTTTATAGCAGAATTTTTTTCCTCACTTGTTACAAGTCTTATCTAGAATAAAGAGGTCATAACTAGTTCATTTCTCATATCCTGTCCCTACCCTTTCTTTTATTTCAGGCTTGTGGATGAGCTTACACTCATTCACAAAGAAGCTGCTACAAGAGTTGCACGAGAGGAAATCAGAAAAAGTATATATGATGTACTCATCCTCCTTCAAAAGTAAGTATATATTCATGTTATATATTACAGGTACCATTTGTTTGTTTCCATCTGATGCCTATGTTCACTAATTTATATCCACTTCGAAATGAAAGGTGCAAAGGTGTGCATTTCGAAGCGGCATGGGAAAAGTACAAGGATGACCCCAATTTGGGATCTCTGGGTCAGTCTCTTAGCGAAAGCGGTATGGCAACGGTAAGAATGGACACATTTTCCCTACGGGCTTGCTTGGTAAGTGGCAATGAAAATGAAAATGACAGGTATGAGAATAGTATTCAAATCAATAGGTATGGGAATAAGTATTACCATACCTTTGTTTGGTCAAGACAAACAATTAATATTCATATTTTCATCTTTATTTTCATGCTTATTATGCTGTCCAAATAATTTAAATTCATTACAGAGGATAGAACCCATTATTTTCTACAATATTTTACATAATAAAATTTCACATAATTTTTATAAAAAAAAATATAGAATTCATCGCTCACATATAAAATATTAAACATTATACTCAATTATTTTTACTAAAAAACTTTAGAATTTAAATTTCATTTTAATTGTATTATTAATATATATTAAAATATAATAGCAAATTATAACTAATCAAATGAGCGGGACCAACACGGCTTTGTTTCCCCTCGGTCCGCCCGACTTGGTTTTATATTATTTTTAATATAAATATTGATTTATTAAAAATATGCATAAAAATACATTTAAAATGAATATGAATAATATTATATTATTTAAATAGATATTAAACAAATATAATATAAAATAAATATATATTATATTTTTGAAGATATTTAGTAATTTGGGCTGGGGGTCAGGTTTAGCCGCGTGCCAAAATTTTGTGGGCGCCCAGCCCGGTTTAGTATATATTTATTCGGGCCTGGCTGAGTTTAGCCGCAGGCCCAAAATTTTTCCAAGGCCCAGCCTGGCCGGTTTTTCATTCGAGCTCAAATTGTTGTCCAAGCCCCTGGGTAGTCTTTTTGGACTATTTCGGGTGGGTCGTCGAGTAGGTTGTACTTGACCAGCTCTATAGCTAATACAATTACTGTTTAAACATAAATTATAATAATTAAAATTTAGAAATAAAGTTTCTAGTTTGACAATATTGTGTATTCTAAATGTCATTTTTATTATTAAATACAATCATATTAAAAATATTTAATATTAGTTATAATATTTGAACTCAGATTTAATTGATGAAAATATATTAATTCATACAAATATTATTATTTTCTACATATTAAAAATGTAATAAAATTTTGATAGAACTAAATAATAAAATTATCAAAAGGTATCTAGTAAATAAAGTGTAATTATTTTAAACTATTTTTCACAAAATAATATATGATAACATATTTAAATAAAAATAATTATCTTTTAGTTTCAAAAATAATAAATTTTATGAGAATTGATTTTTTTTACAAATTAAAACATCAAGGAAATAAATAACTAATAAATATGCTGAAAATTGGTAATAAAAGAAAAATGTGTATAGTGTGATTGAAAAGTGATAACCACCCCCTCCCCTGGTAATCAATCTATGAGAATAAATCAAAATTGATTCTCATACCCTCTTTCTATAAATTTCTATTCCCTTCTACCAAGCATGATTATAGGACGAGTTTTATTCCATTTCCATAGATTCATTCCCAAACCCTCGTACCAAGCAAGCCCTACATGGTAAAGAAATTAGTAGTCTGTGAGTCGAAGGTCTGCACAGTGCATTTTCATTTTTATCTCTTGTACACTTTCTAAAGTGTTCAGAATAATGTGGCATTTGCTTCTTGGCTTTTTGGAAAACCCAGTAATCTCTTTTTCGAAGAATGTGGTAAAATGTTATGTGTGAGTGCTGCAATCTTAACGCAGGTGGTGCAATGAACAGCATGCTGTTCTAGAATACTTCTTACAAGCATTGTGATAATCGAGACTTGTATTGACTACATACTTTCTAGTGAGCGGATCAATCTGGTTGATACAACTGAACGACCTGCACCATGATAGTACCACCGCCTTTGCTACAATATGACTTCGCTTGGGTCAGTCATAATGTGCCAAGTTGGAGAGGAATATGAAGTTGGTTGCTCCTTTGAAGCTTAAAGGAGCAGATTTGTGATCCGTCTCAATCCTTTCACTTGGATGTATTCTGTGTTTATGAAATTCTTGTAAATATTCTACATGTTAGGTTGGACAATGCGCAGTAATGTGCTCTGCGGGACATGGGAGGCTTAAGGCTGAGGAGAACCTAAAGGAGAATGGACCATGATCTTAACATATGTGCTTATATGCAGTGAATCGTTTGTAATATTCACTGTGAATTCGTTGATGGTACAGTCAGAATGAAGATGCTTTTAGATCGCGTGAAACATGAACAAGAATCTACCGCCTTGCTAGAATCTTCAATATTGAAATCCCCAGGTTTTACGTATACAGTCACATAATAAACAATGGAAGATGGCTGGCTTGGCCTAATTTTTCATCATGCTCATGCGGTTGTTTCTTTCTCTGTTCTGCAACCACGGTTTTGGATGTCGAGGTTATGCAAGGGACTTGATATTTTAGGTATCTCGATGAGCAGATATGCTAGAATAGGTCCAACAGGTGGACCACTCCTAATAATTTACTGTTGAGTCCTTGCGAAGGGACCCTCCTTGATGATGCCTTCAAAGGGCCCTCAACAACCCCAGGATTAAATGCTCTATTGTGAGAAGACTTACCAGGATTGGACAACATGCGTTTGATCTTCTTGAAGGGCCTAAAAAATAGGGGTTAATACCTGAGGTTGGGTTTCAAGTACGTGTAATGATTTTCTTGTCATTTCTTCAAAATGTTTTAAAAATTATAATAATCCATTGAAATTTTTTGACATATTATGAATGGTGCCAAAAACACATTAATTTCGTTAAGAATACAACTTGGATGATATTAATGCTGATGAGGACGTACATTAAAAAATGTATTTATGTATATATAGTATTTTTTTAAAAGTATGTACATAAATATATTTTTTAATAGTTAAGTTGGGTATATAAAAAGACAGAAAACAAAAAAAACAGTCAAAATGTGAAAAAAAGGACAATTTTTGTCTTGGGGCGCACGCGTCGATGACCACTCAAAGTTGTGGGCTTGACGCCACTTCTATATGTGGGCGTCTGATTAGGATGTCAATCTTGACTCAAATCTGAAATCTGACTCAAAATCGACTCGTAAAAAGCCGGGTTCAGGTTGAGATTTTTGACCTAAAATGATTTTCGGGTCGGGTTCGGGTTAGGTCATTGAAACCCGTTTCGGGTTCAGGTTGAACCCGCTAACCCATAACCCGAAAAAAATTTAATTAAAAATAGAAAATATGTTATATTTAATGACTTAATTAGTATTTAATTATTAATTTATGACTAAAATAAACATTTAACCGATAACATATGATTAGATATTGTACATAATAATTAATTAATATTATAGTATTATATTTTTTTATTAAATAATCCAAAATTTTAAAAATAAAATAAATTTTGAAAAAACGGGTAGAGTTCGGGTCAACCCGCTACGGGTTCGGGTTAAAGAAGTACAACCCGCTCCGGGTTCGGGTTGACCAAAACTATTTTCGGGTCGGTTTCGGGTTGAGCTCAACCCGACCCGAAACCCGATTTTGACACCCCTACGTCTGATGTCTAGTTTTCCCAGGGTTGTTGGACTTCTTGCTTCGTGACATTTTTTTCCCATAAAAAACCCAAATTCAAAGTGAGACTGTCGTTTCTCTAGTCACTCGAAGTGGCAACATAACAGATTCAAACATATTGACCAATATTTTTCACACTATAAAAAATATCTCTGATAATGCCTCTCGTATGTCATCGACAGAGGATTCTAGAGAGAGCGTTTTTTAGTATAGTGGGGTTTAAGAATAGTGGAGTTATGGGTGTAATTTTTGAGAATAGTGGGGTCAAAAATTTTAAAATAGAAATAATATCTTAAAATTCTTTTAAAATTCCGATGGGAATTGGAAAACCAACTACACCAGAAGTCAACTTCTTTAACAAGGTGTCAGTCCTTGAAATGACGAAAATGTTAGATGTAAACATTAACTTGGATAAAACTTACGTTTCTCCCCAATTTGACATTTATAAAAACCCTTAATATATCTGCCTTTGGATTCTTACACTTCTTTGTTTCAATGGCAGCATTCACTCCAAACACCTATGTACCCTTCATTTTTCCTGGAAGAACCTTCATTTAATGGGTCAAAGGTAGACCAGCCTTGTCTTGTTCATCCGAGAGCAATATCCTCGTCCAGGGTAAAAGAGTTGTATTTTATATATTTTCACCCATTTTTGGTACTATTTATTGAAATTTTGTTCATAGCAATTACTTTGGAACATGTAACCTCCTATAATAATCTAAAATTTCCTCAATTTTTGATATGAAATTTCATGTTTAGTTGTTTTGTTTTTAGCCATTTTGATGCAGTTAACGCAATAATAGTGGTGGATGAACCTTGTAAGAAAGAACAAACAATGGAGCTAGGACGGAATGGAAGAAAAAGATAAAAGTTTGGATATATTACAATGAATGATGAGATTGAACAAAAGTATTGCTATAGAAATAGGATCCTCAGTCTTCCCAAAAGAAGAAGAAGCATCCTTAGCCATAATCTCTATTGCTTGTAAGATTTATTAGAGGAGCTTAATCGGTCTTTATTTACCCTGAATGTCGTGCATAAAACAAACACTTAGCGTCAAATGAGGCCTTATCTCAAGGATCCACTTGGGTCCTTTTTAGTTTTTACTAGACATGTCAAACAGTAATCTATTCGAGTTATGAATCATACCTGAAAATTTTAGGGATGTTTCAGGTTTAAATCATTAAGGTTCGGGTAAATTCACGTTCGAGTTGTATGTATATTTGAAAGAGGTTGACCTCCTTGCTTCTCTCATCGTACAATCCTCTTCCCGACGACCCCTTTCTTCTCGGTCCACAGAAAGTTTCAGACAAAATGAGGTACATGTTATTTTGCGTCATGCTTAACATTCTTTGAATAAAATTATTAAAGGGAAAATTACATCCCCCACCCATGACGTTTGATGAAATCACACACCCCACCCACGTGGTTTCAAAAATTACTTTCCCCACCCATGTCGTTTTCCCTTTTTACATCCAACAAATTTTCTATTTTTGTTAAACTTAAGAGATGTTTAAATGTTGTCCTAAGTTGATGAAACTTTACACGAACGATGTTAAAGTGTTATATTTTGGTCCGACACAAAATCCAAAATTTTTTAAGCTCATATGTGATTTGTGAGACCAAATAAAACATGTGACATGTAAACGTGTGTTCACTGGGCCTCACATGTCACATGTGAGCTTAAAATACTTTAAATTTGGTATTAGACCAAAATAGTACAATGTAGCATCATTCATGTAAAGTTTCATCAAAATTGGACAACATTTAAGCATCTTCTAAGTTGAATGAAAATTATAAATGTTGCATGATGTACAAAAGGAGAAACCACATGGGTGAGAAAAGTAATTTATGAAACCATGTGGGTGGTGTGTAATTTCGCCAAACATCATGAGTGAGGATGCAATTTTTCCAATTATTAAATTTATCTACTATATCCATTAGAATATACTTTATGTCGATCAATATATAATGATTTTATTGATTGTCCGTCTTTATTTACATATAAAAATAAGTTTCTTACAAGAAATAAAAAGAAATGTTGACAAGAAGAAATAGTTTCTAAGTCCTAGTACTTACAACCCCTAGATTATACTAAAAAGGTTGTTCATTTTTGTAGTCAAATTTAGTTGATGCAATCATCCTAAAAATGTTGTTATTTTTTTAGAATTTGCAGTCACAAACGCTTTTAATTTTTTAGAATTCGTAGTCGCAAAATAAGTTTTTTGTATTTATTTTAATATTTTTAATTATTTCAGTTTTTAAACTATTATTAATATTTTCTTTTTTTAATTTTTTTTACAAAATACATAATATACATACATTTCTAAAATATCATAAGAAATATTGAACTGTTAAAACATTTAAAAAATTTGCTTGGAGTTTGTCCGTAACACATGAAAAAACGGTTTACTTGCGGGTGTTCTATTTTTACAATCCGGAACGAACGGATGAAAAACGGATCGCTTTAAGGTGGTTCTTTTTTTTTCCTTCATTAGGCACCATAAAAAATAGACAAGCTATAAGCGATTTATTTTTTTTATCCATTCATTCTGGATCTGGACCGTCTTCTGGCGGTCCAATTTTTTTATCTAAAGGTCGTGCACTTTTTTTCGTACTTATAGACAAAAACAAGAAAAGAGAATGGCTTAAATAAGGTCCCTTTTTTGTCTATTATGGACCAAGTCCAAGACAAATGGATTAGCTTGAAGTGGTCCTTTTTTCTTCGGTCTATTTTGGACCAAACAGATGGACAAGCTTGAAGCGGTCCTTTTTGTCCATTATGGACCAAAAATTGAATGGCTTGAAGTGATCCTTTTTGTTCTATCCTTTATGGACCCAAAAAAATGAACAAAATTTATATGATATTTTTATGTACTTTAAGTCTTTAAAGTATGATGTCTTATACATTTATGCTATAAAAAGTTGTAGTACTACAATGTACAATTACACTTATAAATTATGTAGAGATGAGGAAACTGTAAATAAATGTCACGAGAGTTTACGTGGAAAACTTCTTTAAACTAGAGAAAAAGTCACCGGTACCATAATGAAAAGATCCACTATAGCAACGAGATTACAACATCTCTCTATTACAAGCGGTAACACTCACCCAACCCTCTTTTTCAAAATTAGAGATAGCTATACCTCTCTCCATAATAAGGGGTAACAATTTCCTACCCTTTTATAATACGAGATTGCCCGCACTCATATATTTAAAGTATTTAGTTTAACATACATATTTTCTTCTCCTCCTTAGGATTTCTCTCATGGTGTGCTTTTAAGCTCACTTTTTTTCTTGTGACTTAATTCCATACTCTCTAGTTTCTAAGGAGTTCATCTTAAGCACTATATATAGTTATCATTGTGTCTTGTGACTGCATCAAAAGAACTTCTAGAGCCACTGAAACAACTCATTATGGTCTTCAAAACCCGTCTTTTTGGAAACTGAAGTACCATGATTAATCCTCATATATACAAATAAATAAAGAGGCTTAGTCGATGGAATTTCTTTAATTCCTAACAATCATCCACTTAAAGTAATTTTCCTCCATACTCTCTACATCTTCTACCATCTAGACATCTCTTTTGCTATTTTATCAAGTTTCTTGACAAAGGTTTAACCGAAGTTGTAAAATAATTTTACCGATCATTTCTTCATTTGTCAGAATCCCATACAACTTCTATATCTTGTCTTTCGAAGTCATTGTGATTGTCATCTACTAGCCTTGGATCTTTGCAGTGATGCACGGTGCCAGTCAAACAAAAGCTCTCATACCAAATGTTATAAAAGATTATATTACGACAATGCACAATTACACTTATGAATTGTGTAAAGATGAGAAAAACTATAAATAAGTGACACAAATTTTTTACATGGAAAACCTTTTTAAACTAGAGGAAAAACCACGAGCATGATGATAGAAGTATTCACTATAGCCACGAGATTACAGTATCTCTTATTGTAAGGGATAACACTCTCCAACCCTTTTTCATAATTAGAGATAGCTATACCTTCTGATCAAAAAAAAAAAAAAAGAGATAGCTATACCTCTTTCTATAATAAGGGGTACAATTCCCTATTCTCTTTATAATAGGCCATTATCCACACTCATATATTCAAAGTCTTTAGGAGAACATACATATTTTTTTGTTCCTCTCTTTAGAAATATTCTCATGGTGTGCTTTTAGGTGTTCTCCTTATGTGACTTAGTTTTCCCACTTTCTCTCTTTTTAAGGAGTTTATCTTACTCTCTCGTTTTGTAGAATTAATAATTTATGTCAAGGTTAGACCACTATATATAGCTACAGGTGATTAAATGGGTGGGCGGTCCATAAATTTATTTTAGGCCCGTCAAACCTATTTATGTCCACACCCGATTTTAATTTCTTGAGTTGGCTCGGGCAGGCCCGGATTTGTCTTGGCACTGCCAATACCTGGCCTGCCCGACCCTGTTTTTTAGTTTTTTTATTTTATATAAAATTAATAAATTCTAAATAAAATTTTAAAAAATTAATAAATCTCAATAAAATTTTAAGCAATAATAAAGTTATAAGTAAATTTAATATATACAATTTAATAAATTACATAAAAACTAAATTAAATATATATTATATTATATTTTCCAAAAATTATTGTATATTTTAAAATTTCGGGTGGGCCACGATTTTTTTGGGCCCAAAATTATGCCGGGATCTGACTGATATTAATCAGGCCCATTTTTTTTATCCAAGCCAGCTTGATTTTTTTTTCAAGCTCGAATTTTTGAGCTTTTTTCGGGTCGGGTCACTAGGCGAGTTTGAGTTTGACCAACTCTATAAATAGCTATCGTTGTGTCTTGTTGAATTCATCAAAAGAACTTTCTAGAGCCACTGAAACGGCTCATCATAGTCTTCAAAAATCATCTCTCGTGAAACTGAAGTATCATAATTAATCATCATAAATGCAGATAAATAAAGAGACTTAGTTGATAAAATTCCTTACATAAATGTGTTTAATGCACCTCTCAACTCCTTCACCTTCACGTGTAAGATTGTTGGAATTATGGTTCTATTAAAAATAACTTTAATTTCTAATTATTTATTTGTTAATGTGATGTAAAATGTTAATGTGATGTAAAATGTTAATTTTCTAAATTATCAAAAGACATATTTAATATTTTAGTTGAACAATTATGGTCAATTTTTAATTAAATTTAAGTAATAAATGGGACTAAATTTTAATTTTTTATCAATATTTTTTTAAAAATAAAAATTGACTATATTAACTAAAAAGCCAGAATACATATTTTATCATGTAACTGCAAAAAACTATGTAATCTTCATCTACATTATGTATAATACAAGTAAATACTTTCAAGAAACGACCATCACTTTGACATCCTATATAATTAGGAAAACGTAACCATGAAAATAATCATTTATATTTACTATTTGGATATATCCTTTAATTTTAATATTTAATATATAAAATAAAATAATTATTAAAAATTAAAATTTAAATATAAAATTTTCATGATAAATTATATATTATAAAATTTAATTTTATAAAATTATTTTATCAGTAAAAACGTATCTGAGTCGGGAGTATATGTTTAGCAAGACAATCTTCATAAAAGATCATGCAAAGCATAAACATCACACAACTTCCAGATATAGATAAAGTCTTCGTTTGGCTCGCGCATTTTTGACGCATAAACTGGGCTGTTTGGGAGTGGTCCCACGTGGAACCCACGTGAGTCCTACATTCTACTCCAATAATATACTGCCACATATAAAACAACCACAAAACAGTCAGACCAAAACAACCACAAAACGACACGTCGAACGCATCCAAAACAAAAACACAAACAAAAAAGGAGGTCCAGTAATTCGAAATCGACGGCAGAATCACTGCTGCGTATTCTAGATAATCTGCTCCGCGTTGCAGGAGATAGAAATCATCGATTCCTTTAACCGCCAAAACATTATTTTGAAGGCCTCTTTGCGACCTGATGTCGCCGGAATTCTCCATCGCTTGCGTACAGGATAACTGAACATAACACACTGCCATTACTGATCGCTGAACCCTTGAGCCACCTTTACTCACTCCTCCCTCCGGCTCATTAACCTTGTTAAACCCTCAAGAAATTCGCTGTATCTTTCAAGAGTCCAATAATGGCGCCATACTCCCACAAGAAAAACCTCTACCTTCTAATAGCCCTCTCCATTCTCTCCATCGCCGCTGGGACCGCCTCGATTCCGTCCATAGGCGTCACCTACTCAACTCCTCCTGCACTCGTTGCTTCCACCTCCGGCTACCATCATCAGCCTCCGCCTCTCCCAACACCAGACAAGGTAGCAGCCTATCTCGAGCATCTGAAAATCTCTGCCGTCCGCCTCCACCCAGACTCCAGTCCTTCCGCAATCCGAGCCTTCTCGTACTCGAACATCTCCCTCGTTCTCACAATCCCAAATCCTCTCATCCCACCCATGGCAGCTAACCGCTCCAACGCCGCCGCTTGGCTCTACGGCCACGTCATCCCCTTCTACCCCCGTGCCAGAATCTCCGCCATCTCCGTCGGATCGGACATCCTCGACTCCCCAACTGATCTCTCCGACTACCTCCTTCCCGCCATCCGTAACGTCCACATCGCCCTCCATGAGCTCGGGATTCGGAAAATTGCGGTCTCCACTACCTTCTCATTCATCAAAATCATGACAACCTCGTTCCCACCTTCCGCCGCCGAGTTCCAGGAACCTGCCGACGAGCTCATCATCAAACCCTTATTGCAGTTCTTGAAGGAAACCAGTTCACCGTTCTTGATTAACCTCTACCCCTATCATGTATACCGGCTCAATTCCGAGATACCGGTAGGGTTTGCTCTGTTTCAAGAACACCCGTTTGAGTTCAGGGATGATCTCACTACGGGAGTCAGGTACCGGAATCTGTATGATATGATGGTTGATGCGCTGATTAGTGCCATGGCTGTGGCTGGACATGAGGATATCCCTGTGGTTGTAGCAGAGACTGGGTGGCCCAGTAACGGTCCCGGAGCAATGGAGGGGGATGCGAATCAGCTGTATGCTCAAATGTATCTGAGAGGTTTGATTAAGCACCTGAGATCTGGGGTTGGTACTCCGCTGAGAAAAGAAGGGGCGACCGAGGTCTATGTCTATGAACTGTTCGACAATGTCAAAGGGATCAAGGGGGTTGGATTGGGTTCTGGGGAGAATTGGGGCATTTTGTATCCGAACATGACCAGCAAGTACAACTTTGACTTTGGAGGAGCTTCAAGGGTTAGAGATTATGGTGTTTGGTCCTTCTGGGTCGTTCTTTTACACCTAGTTTTGTATTATGGTTGCGTTCCTGTTGGTTTCTGCCTATTGCCAGTACAATGCAGGTTAGTTTAGTGGCATCTGTTCTGAAATCCTACACACTTTGATAGTTTGTAAAGTTCCCTCATCTCCATACTTGTCGAATTGTTGATACTAGAAAGTGGAGAAGAATCATCTAGTAGCTTGTAATTCTTTTGTCAAACATAGTGTTAAATTCTTACTTCGATAAAGTGTACATCATAAAATTGTGCACAGTTGAAGGGGTTGAATATTTTTTTTTCCCACTCTGCTCTTGATCCTTTGGAAGGGACTTTGGTCTTATTGAGCCTCTTCTTGTGGAGATACATGCTAAGAACAGTGTGAAGTATAAAGTGTCCTGTTGTAGCAGAAATATGTAAATGAAGAAGTTCAATCTATAACTGATCATGCTGAAATTTGATTCAGAGTTCGATGGCTCATTGATTGACTTGGAAGATCAATACATGGTTCCATTTATATAGATGTTCTTGTATCTCTTTATATCAATTGGTCTTAGACCAGGCTTGTTATTTACTGATAGATACGCTGTGGCTGTAGTGCCTGAACGTTATGCCACATTAAGTTCCGTTTGTCACCTTGATTTCAGTTGGGTCTTCAATCTTCTGGCGTCTGGATGACTCTGAATAGAAAAAGTATATTGACTGAATTTGGCATTCCTGCTACTGCCTTAGGCAACTTCATACATCAGCTCTTTTCTACTTTACCAAACAATATTATGCTCTCTCTTGAAAAGTTCATGAAAGTTATTTCTCTAAACTTAGGCCAAAAGTATGCTACATATAACAAAAGTATGTTATTTGGGTTTTCCTCTTTTTCGGGTCTAAATAGAAGTAGAATAAGGCTTTATCCTGTTTTGTATATGGGTTTTGTGCTTCAGTGCCATCTCCTTGCGCGTCATTCTTCTTTTTGGTGTTATGGTTGCGTGGTGGTTGATCTACGCAAAGCGACGTACTGATTCGACCACCTCCAAGGCTGACAACACTAGAAAAAGGATAGATAGAATGAAAGGTTTGATAGGAATACTACCCTGTTGAGATTAGGCTGAGTAGCTTGTGTTGCTGAATTCTCTATACTTCTTGAGTTCCTTTCTCCCTGCTTATACATGTTGATAGTAGAAGGCGGAGAAGAATCAATTTTAGTTTAAATTCTTCATTTGAGCAAAAGTAGATCCTATAATCGTGCACAGTTGAAGGGGTTGAATTATTTTTCACTCTGTTCGTGATCCTTGTGAAGGGTTATTGGTATCGTTGCGCCTCTTCTTCTTATTATGCACATAATTGCTGAGCACAGTGAAGTATGAGGTCCTGCTGTTGCAATATGTAGTTGACGAATGCTCGATTAGTAAACGATCACACTGGGACTTGATTCAATGTTGAATGGTTCAATGTTAGGCTTTGGTGATTGATGTATGGATTCATAGCCATTTGGTATTTTATATGATTCGTATTGGAGGCGTGGGATTCACTGACAGGTCAATGCACTGACGCTATATTGTCTCTGAACTTCATCTCCTACTAAGTTTCATAGTGTCAGTGTCTAGCAAATGAAGATTTTTGTTCCAGTTAGGTTCTCGACTATAATTAGACACGATGACTCTGTATTGTAGAAGCCTCTGGACCGTTCTCAGATTTTTCTTAAAAGAACAATGAATGACGTGGAAATGAGTCAAGAAAGCAAGAACACTAAAAATTCTTTAAAAGGACTAAACAAATCCTTGTTGAATAGCTTTTTTAAAAAAAAAAAAAAAAATCCTTGTTGAATAGATGATGTTATAGCTTTTCGATAGTAGAAGAAAAAAACAAGTTTACTGTTATTCCTTCTTGCTACATTGGAAATTGAGTAAATTATAAAAGGGAAAATTACATTGCCCACCCATGACTTTTAATGAATTTACACTGCACCCACGAACTTTTGAAATTGACAGAGCCCACCCATGTACTAATATAACAATATCATCTGTCACATTTTACAGCTTTCTGAACATCTCCGTCATTGACCATTGACCCATATCTGTCCAACCTTACTTCTTCCAAACAAGTGAGAAAAAAAACTCCGACTAGCACACCCGCTGCTATCTGTCCTCCTTGCTACACCTTACTCGTTTTATGGTATGTAAACCTCCAGGCTCTTGCTGGCCTACGATTTCTTCCCTGTTTGTCACGATTTCATCCTCTATTCTAGCCCTGCTTCACTCCTTGGTCGTAGTGTTGCTTGCGTTCTTGTTTACGAGATTGTTCTCGTCACTGGTGCCCTAATTATGGTCACAATTTTTCTTTGTACAAGACTCATGAATTGTCCCTTATATTTCTATTTCTGTCACGCTCATCTTGTTGTATTTCCCCAATTTATGTCGAGTTGACATTTTTGTGGGATTGCCCTAGGTCACGATTTTCTCCGAATGGGACTCGTGAATTGTCCCTACTATTTCTCGCGAAAACTGCTGCATATGCTTTGTGCGTGTGTGATTTCTGTGGTACAACAGATCCCGTTGATGGTACCCTTCTAGGGTTCGGGATATTTTTAGGGGTTCGATGAAATCCTCCAATTTTCTGTCGTGCTCATGTTGCTGGATTTCCCTAAATTATGTCGAGCTATGATTTTTGTGGGATTTCCCTCAACTTCATTTGCTGCTGTGCTGCTTCTATTGGGGTTCTAATTCCCTAATTATTGTTGTACACTTGTTGCTCCCACTACATGATTCAAACTGAGCTGGGTGGGCATTCTTCTCTGCGATGAGCTTAATTAAGATTTCGCAGTCTGCTATTGCTGGATTTAATTGAGGTTTACATTAACTGGTTATGATGCATTTTATTAATGGCCTTTTCATTTGGGTATGATTCTCCGTGTTGTACATTGTGTAGAAGCGACCTCTTATTTAGTTGCTCCGTTGTGCACGTTGAAGCGGTTTATAAGTTGGTTGCTCCACAGCCGTACTTGCACGTTGGTTATCATACCTAACACTTGAGCGATGATGACGGCCATGAGGACCGAACTGAGCTAATTTTCTTTCTTGTACTATATGAGTTTTTATACTGTTTTTGAACAAATCATATGCAGAATGGCATCTTCAAGTGAAAACAGTAGTAGCTTTGTAACAGGATTGCAAGATTTTTAGTGGCTCATACTATCTATAACTATGAGAAACCATTCTGCAATTGTGAAGCAACAAATGTGACTTCTTTTTATGGTGAAGCGATATCTACCCACCCCCTATTAGTGTTATCTCAAGTGGTGATTGTAAGTTCAACAGCTCCAGAAGCATTGCTGAAACAAAGATGTATGAGTTGAAGAATATGAATAATCATGTTGTGTCCATATTAGAGGCTATGGAGAAAGCATGGGTGGATGACATTCTTGTGACTAGAGCTGAAATGGAGAGTTTGAAGAATTGCTTGGAAAAAAAAATTCAACAGTTTGAGGTCTACCATAATACAGATGATGTTTATGTCTTATATTGTAATCATATTTGGAATAGTCTTCTATTGTTATGTATAATAGTCATTAGCTGAAAGTATGTACTTTGGTAGGATTATTTTTAACAATGTATTGAAAATGAGGAGTTGTCCCAGTTTGTATTTTGAATGCTACTACTGTATGTTACACGATCATCAATGAAAGCATCACTATTTGGAGTATTTTTTACATGTGTACAATTCTGTGTACTTTTTGTGGAATAACAGTCCTTACTGCATTTAGCAAAACATAATAGAAACCGATGCATATGAAAATGATGTAGCTTTGTGTGCCTGAATTCAAATTCAGCTGCTTTGTTTTCTTTACCAAATTGGAATGAATGGATTGCATCTAATTCATGACAACACAAAAGTGTTTAGGAGTTCATCGCATCACTGAACATCCGCATTCAGCTATATCAGCAGAAAACAATGAAATTTATGAACATTATGTGTTTCTGTCTAACCAGTCCTTTGTTAATTTTGATATAATGGATGCATCTTTTTCATAATAATACAGCTGTTTTGCAAGTGCAGAAAGAAGCTAGCTGTCTTTGTTGATGAAATACCCCAAACTTAGATATGGTGTTTAAATGATAAACTAAGATATAAGGAGGCTAAATAATGCCTTAGAAACATTAAGAAACATTTCCAATCAAAGAAAATATAAGGAAACACCAAAAGAGCAGTTTAAGCAAAAAACGTGCTCTAAGCTTGGAGAGACATGGGAGAGTACCCAAATATTGTTCTAAGACCTTAGTAATATCCTAATGGTCATTTTAAATCAATACCAAAGAAAACCAAGCTTGAAAACAAGTTAAAACACAAAATGTGCTTAAGGAGTCTTAAAGCACGTTTTTGAAAAATTGTCCTGTAAATGAGTTTTGAATGGCTAAATGTCCATCATTACTCTTTAATTAACATGTGTACTATATAGTATCACATTTGGAAGTCTATATCAATGGGAAATCAAAAATTTCACAACAATGTGCCTTGTTTTGTGAATAGTAACTTAATTAAGCTAGTTTTAACATAAGTCTATATAAGTGAGACATTTGGTCAACAAAGACTTATTACCCTCATTAATAAAAGGGGCCGGTTTCTTAGGAGGAGAGTCACCACCTTCATGAGTCATTAAGTAAATAAGAAAGCAAATAAAGAGTTATAAAGCAAAAGTACTATTTACCTTTTACATAAATATCACATTTTACTTACCTCTCTCCTCACCTCCTCATTTCTTCTTGTTTCACATGGTTTCTTCAAGCTCTCTCCCTTCTCCATTAACGTGAAGAACAACTCCATGCTAGCTCCATCTAGCTTTGCCCACATCTTGCTCGTTTTAGCTCCAAATCCAAAACAAAATACATACTCTTCTTAGTTAGCTCAAGCTCCTTCTTTCTATCATTTCAAAACTTCAAGAGCTTCATTTTGGTGCCAAGTCAAACCACCATTAGAGGAGGAAATTCAAGTTTGGAGACTCCATTGGCATCTCCATTCTCTTAAGGTAAAGAAAGTGTAAGAAAATCTAGGTTTCCACCATTTTTCTTCACATGTCCGAAAATTAGTGCTCATGGGACTCCATGTTTATGCCTTGTTCTAGCTTGTTTCTACTCTTCAAATGAGAGAGGAGGTCCTTCTTGCTTCATATCCAAGTTTGTCTTGAGAAACCAAGGTAAAAACAATCACATTAATACCTTAAAGCATATTGTTAACCTAGGGTTTGTTCCTTAGGGTTAATGTGTTATCTAGTACTCATTGGAGTCATTGGATATTGGTTAGAACATTGGCAAGGAGATACACATTGGTGACCGAGATTGAACAAAGAAAAACCCGAGGAAGAAAGCTTTTAAGCTTGTAAAAGAACAAGGTAAATTACTTACCTTAAGATGCCTTGTTGTTTAAGGGAATGGGATTTAGGTATATGATGAGTTTAGTGTAGAGTTTATATTGGGAAGGTGTTATAAAAACCTAGAAGAAACAATGATACTTGTGAACTTTTGACTAAAGAGCAAATGAGAAGAAAAGATAGTTAAAACAATGTGAAAATGAATTACAAGAAGCATTTTATTTCAATGGGAGCCTTGTTGAGTGTATTCGCAGGTTGAAGGCAAATATATGTGGAAATTCAGTGGTTAAGATTATTGTCATTTAAGGGCCTAAGTGCCAAGCATTTTGAGTTTAAGCGATATATGATGATGTGGTGAAGTTTTAGTGTAGATTGTGTGTTAAGGTGTTGTGATGAGAATTTGGGGGGTATTGGTTGTTTGATGGAGAAAAAACCATATGTTAGGAGGTACTATATACTAGAGAACCCATGGCAAAATTTAAAGGAGACTTAAGTGTTTAAGATATTCTAAGGAGATTTCGTGACTAGGATAGCACTAGGAAGTTAGAGGTTGTCTCGAAGGAAAAAGAATGAGTTTAAGGTGTTCTTGTGAGTTAGAATGACTTAGACATCATCATGGAAGATTTAGGAATCAAAAGAGTGTTTTGGTATACACCAAAGGCAGCTTGGGAATGTGTTTAGGATATATGTAAGTCTTGTTAGGAGAAGAGGAAGTAATGTGTTAAAGAAGAGGGAACAAACTTGAGAAGAAAATTCAAGCAACTACATAAAGGAATTTTAAATGGTGAGAGATGCTTGGGAGATGATGTTATAGTGGTGAGGAAACATTTTGGCATAGTGGTTATGATAGGTATGAAACACCACTTAGAAAACCTAAGGAAAAATATTACAAGTGTTAAGAGATTATGTAAGAAATTGAGTCATAAGGTTAGAGAAGGAGTTGGGCAAGTTTATGATGTTATTTTGGTATTAGAATATGTTTTAGATCATGTGTGAAGATTGGGTTATTATAGATGAAGAGAACAAGTGTAACAACACTTAGAATCATACAAAAGGAGGAAATCTGTAGCTGGTCCGGGACTTAGGTCCAGTGTGAAGTCCCGGACCAACCCAAAAATAAGGCCGAGAGTTTTAGCATGTAAAGGTCCGGGACTTAGGTCTTGTAAGATGTCCCGGACCACCCCATTAAAAACCTCCGAGGATTTTAGCTTGCATTGGTCCGGGACTTAAGTCCCATACAAAGTCCCGGACCACCACATTAAAATAGCCGAGAGTTTGAACTAAGTATAGGTCCGGGACTTAGGTTGAGGACAAGGTCCCGGACCACACTAAAAATCATGTTTAAGCTTGGGAAGTGTTAGAAAATGGTGGAAATGATTTTGAATTGATGTTACGAAGTTACTAAGGGCATGTTTGGTGGATGTAATGGTTATTAAGTGGGTGAACAAGTATAATAGATAATGAGGAAGTGATGCGCTTAGAAGTTAAGTTAAAAACCATAAGGCTTCGTGAAAAAAAATGAGTAAAAGTTGATGTCTAGGGAGGTTAAGTAATTGTATTGAGTTGAATTGAATAATAACCTAAAACTGAATGAATGTTTTAGGATTGGTGAATTGGGACTTGGAAGGAGATAAACCAAACAATCGTCGACGGTGAACGGTACAATCTTTCTTGTGACCTGCTTGCTAACGAGGTGTCCCACGGCTTGTGTGCTATCTGTTTAATTGCTATGACTAAAACAAGATAAAGCATGCAACCGGTTATATTTGTTCTCGTTGTGTTTGTGTTATCTTTACACTAACCCGCGAGACTTGAGATTGTTACTAACCAAGTTTAGTACTTACTGAGTTAAGAATAAGAGTTAAGTTTGGTGGTTGTTGGTTAATGCCCGTTAAGGCTTAGCTAGCACATGGTGATTAAGATTTCTACTAACTGGAACTTGAGTGAGGAAACCCGGGACCGATCTCCGGTCATGCATGCTAAGGAAAAAGGGGGACGGTATCTGAATCAGATCCGCCCTCCGCTTAAGGACTTGTCTTCGGACTTGTAGCCTAGGGCCGGTTGCTGGCTCAGCTACGCTGGACTCCCATCCAGAGTAGGTGGCATTAAGATGGTGCGGTGGGATCACCTAAATCCCAGGTTCGAATTAAGCTACAACCAATCCCTTCCAGGAAAGGTTTGTATACTGAGATTAAGATTAAGATTAAGGTAAGGTAAGGAAATGAGATTAAGGAAATGAGGACTAAGGGGGGTTACTAACCCACTTGATAAGGGAACGCTTGAGACGTTCATTGTTTGTGAACTATATATGTTCATCTGTGGTTATTGTTATTGCACTTCATATTATGCTTGTGTATGTAATCAATTTCCATGCTATCGACAATTAGTCGTCGTAGCCCCGTTAGCTTGGGGGCCATGAGAGGGTGTACCAGCATTCGTGCTGACCCCCTCGGGGGCTATTTTTACACTTGCAGGTAAGAGACCCATGAGGACGCACTACGAGAGTAGGAGCGGTTAGACTTAGGTGGGATGTTTATTTTGAGTTCGGGTTGCGCCTGTGTACCCGACTGTTTTATTAAACTGATGTAAGCTTGAGATTATGTTAAGATACTAGTACTCGGTTGGTTGTGGTATTGTGAATGTTGATGTTTTGAGTTGGATAAGTATTTTGGATAAGTATTGTAAACGTTAAAGCCGGTATATTCTAACGATCAGACCGTGGCAAGGTCCAGGTGTTATTTATTTCCGCTGCGACGTATTCGATTAAGTGTTCAGTTTGCGATAACCACGATAGGCTTTGGATGGGGTGTTACAAAAAGTGGTATCAGAGCGTAGTTACGCTCTGATCAAGAAATACCGGACATGAGTAACCACCGAGTTAGGATATAAGTTAAGGAATAAGTGTTGGGTAAGGGGTGTGATGAAGTGTGAGAGTGAGTAGAGTCAGATGACCACTAATAAGTGTGGATTGTCTTTACCGTCTACGGACGTTATAAATTTACTAACCAAAACAGTGGTGAATACGAATCTAATGTAAGTTATGCTTGTTCAGATGGCAGGACGCCCTAGAGGAGGCCGAGGTCGCGACCGGGGTGAGGATACTTCAGGAATACCTGGAGGGCAGACGATCGCAGAGATCGTAGCTGCCGCTTTAGGGCACATGGGCTATCAGCCTGGTGTGGGTGCACCACCTCCACCGCCACAACCTAGGGAACCAAACTGGGTGAAGAGTCTAGCAGATCTTCGACCCGCGCATTTTAAGGGGGAGACCGATCCCGCCAAGCTGGAGGCGTACATCTCCGAGCTGGAGACCGCCTTCGAGACCCTTGATGTCCCGCTGGGATCAAGGTGCGCTTAGCTGCTTTCTATCTGAAGGGGGCGGCAGGCGATTGGTGGAAACTGGTGAGGGCCGAGCATGTGGCCAATCCAGAGTTCGGCTGGGAGCAGTACACCGCCTTGCTACGAGCAAAGTACTACCCCGCCCATGTTCAGACGAAGAAGCGCTTGCAGTTGGATGCGCTTAAGCAGTCGGACAAGATGACAGTGGACGAGTATTACTCAGAGTTCACTGCCTTGCTCCGTCTTCTGCCAGGTCTAGGGTATTCTGACCAGATCTTGGTGGACCGCTTCTATGGCGGGCTTAGCCATCGACTCCGCTACGGCATGGGGCCGACGAGTTACACTACCTTGCAGGAGTGCTATCATGCCGCTGCTAAGGTTGAGATTACCGTCCAGCTGAGGGACGAGGAGAATGCAAAAAGGAAGAGTGCTGGTAAGAGCTCAGAAAGTCAGGGGCAAGGAGGGTACAAGAAACAAAAGTACCAGCCTCAGGCCCAGAAAAATCAGAAACCAAAGGGGAAGGAGGAAAAGGAGAAGGCTTCGGAAGAGCCATTGAAATTGACGTATGCTATTGCAGCTACACCCCTGCGCTCTAAGGCGCCAAAGGGATCTGAGACTGAGAAGGGAGCCGGTGGTGGCTACCAGCGACGCTTCATTTGTAGGTGGTGTCACAAGGACCACCCGGGCTCGATTGTAAAGGGAATAAGGTGGAGTGCAACTTTTGTGGAGTTTATGGACACCGGGCATATGAGTGTTACCGGAACCCTGCTAGCAGAGCCTATAGGCCCGATACCAGGGGCAAGGGCAAGACCGATCAGGGAGCTGGATCTGACGGTCAGAGGAAGGTGCAGCAGCCGGCGGACAAGAACCCACGGGTGACCCAGAAGTCGGGACCCACTTTACACATGGTGGACCGGGACGATGAGCCTGAACCCTCATCGAGGCCAGGTACCACTATAACCATTTAGCAATAAAACTACCTACTTATCGCATTATCATGCATGTTTGGTGAATAAATGAGTTAAGTAAGAATAAGATAAGATTAGAACTTAAGTAAGATATAACCTACTACCACTTTAGGAGGATTCAACATTTGCTACCCAATACCATCTACATCTAACCCGGAGCACACCGACATCGAAACCATAGACTTTCCAACCGAACAATGTCAGTTATCCGCCCAGGTATGGTTTTATTAAGGGGATACCTGACACCCGAAGCACAAATAGCCATCATCAGGAGATGCAATCAACTAGGAATGGGACCGGGAGGTTTTACACACCGGAATACCCAGGGGGAGCAAGGATGAAATTAAAGATGATGAGCTTGGGCAAGGATTGGAATCCGTATGCCAAGAATTACCAAAACCGTGAGGGTGCAAGATGGAGTCTCACCACCGGGAATACCCGAAGAGTTTCATCCAGTTATTACACAAGTCGTGGAAATCGCTCAGCAGTTGGAAGCTGAACCGATTCCAGACATCCAGGCAGACGTTTGCATTGTAAACTTCTACGAAAAAGATGGAGACTGGGACTACACCAGGATAAGGACGAGACAACGGAGTCTCTCGAAAGAGGGATACCCGTAGTGTCTTGGTCCATTGGGGATGATGCAGAATTTTTATACGGCGAGCAGAAGCGTGCGGACCGTGCAGATAAGATAGTACTTAAGTCAGGTGATGTATTAATTTGGGAGGAGAATCAAGGATGTTATACCATGGGATTAAGAGAATCAAGCTGAATACAGCACCGTCAGCAGTAATCAATGCGACGCATATGAGACCAGGAAGATTAAACCTAACCTTTAGACAATATTAGCCATGTAATGTTAGAATGAGATGAGAAATGAGATGTAAGATTAAAGCACATGTTGTAAACAGGATGGTCATGAATAAAATAACAGTGTTTCATATAAATTGTTACGACTCTTGTGTTATACCATCAATACTCATGAAGCTTGTGAACACAATTAGGTTATGGACTCGGTACGGAAGGTGCACTAAGCATACTTACAGAGGCACAGGCTGACGCCAGCGGTACTATCCTCACCGGCAACTTTCCGATTAATGGGATTGAGGCATCAGTTCTCTTCGACTCAGGGGCCTCGCACCCTTGTCTCGGCATCATTGCGAGCAGGTTGGGGCTAGACGCTGATGAGCTACCCGACTTCACGGTTACGCTCCCGTCTAAGGAGAAGGTTCGTTGCACTCATTACTACCGAGGAGCCACCATCAGAATTAAGGGAGAAGACTTTCCAGTCAGTTTCATTGAGTTCAGTAAGCTAGGATTTGATGTTATCTTCGGGATGAACTGGTTGGAGCGGCACAAGGGACGTATCCTCTGCGCCGAGCATAGATTGCTGCTCAGGAGTCCGTCTGGGTAACAATATCATACCGCCAGAGGTCCAGAGAGCCTTCGACTAAGATCATCACCGCCATGGCAATGCATAGAGAGTTAAGGAGGAAGGAAGAAGTATACCTCTGCTACGTACAGGACATAGAGAGGACCCTGAGTTCGACCCCGACTTACCGGTAGTGTCGGAGTTCCCGATTTATTTCCACGGGAAATGCCCGGCATGCCACCCACTCGGGAGGTAGAGTTCACCATGAGCTGCTACCTGGTACCGGACCGATAGCCAAAGCACCATACCGTATGGCTCCGGCAGAAATGACTGAATTAAAAGAACAATTGAAAGATTTGTTGGATAAGGGATTCATTAGACCAAGTGTGTCACCATGGGGAGCGCCAGTCCTCTTCGTGAAAGAAGAAGGAGGTAGTCTCCGCCTATGCATCGACTACAGAGAGCTGAATGCAGTGACAGTGAAGAATAAGTACTCCACTACCCCGCATTGACGATCTGTTCGATCAGTTGAAGGGAGCATCTGTGTTTCCAAGATTGATCTCAGATCGGGGTATCATCAGATAGCCATTAAGGAGGGAGACATTGAGAAGACGGCATTCCGGACACGATACGGCCACTATGAGTTTACAGTGATGCCGTTCGGTTTGTCGAACGCACCGGCGAAGTTTATGGATCTGATGAACCGCTTGTTCCGGGAGCAGCTGGACAAGTCGGTTGTGGTTTTTATTGATGACATTCTGATATATTCGAAGTCTAAAGGTTGAACATGAGGAACATCTGAGGAGGGTATTGGAAATACTGAGGGAGAACCAGCTATATGCTAAGTTCTCCAAGTGTGAGTTTTGGCTTGACCAGGTCTCTTTCCTAGGTCATGTCATCTCAGATGCTGGGATCGCAGTGGATCCAGCAAAGATTGATGCCGTACGTACCTGGCCAAGGCCGAAGACTGTTACCGACATCCGGAGCTTTCTCGGTCTGGCAGGTTACTACAGGAGGTTTGTTAGAGATTTCAGCAAGGTCGCGAAGCCGATGACCAGTCTGATGAAGAAAGATGCACCATTTCTGTGGACAGTTGACTGTGAGAGATCATTTCAGCGCTTGAAGGACTCACTGACCACTGCACCGGTACTGACCATTCCAGACGGTACAGAGGGCTTTGAGGTTTATTGTGATGCATCCGGCAGAGGGCTGGGTTGCGTGCTCATGCAACATGGCAAGGTGGTGGCATATGCCTCACGCCAGTTGAAGAAACATGAGGAGAACTACCCCACACATGATTTAGAGCTGGGAGCTGTAGTCTTCGCTTTGAAGATATGGCGCCACTACTTATATGGGGTTAGTGTCACGATCTACACCGATCACAAAAGTTTGAAATACATATTCACTCAGAAGGAGTTAAATCTTCGACAGAGGAGATGGTTAGAGTTTCTGAAAGACTATGACATTGACCTCCAATACAAAGAGGGAAGGCCAATGTTGTAGCAGATGCCCTGAGCCGTCGAGCACACTCACTTCATTCGCTAGTTTCTTTCTCCAGCTTGGTTGATGAGGTGCGAGAGGCTCAGAGGACAGATGAGTATATGAGAGAGGTCAGACAGAAGCTGACAGATGGTACCTTTGAGAGTCAGAAATACGACTTCAGACTTCATGATGATGATCTGATCAGACTTAAGGGCCGATTATGCATACCACGAGGCAACACGGATCTGAAAGACCGTATACTTAGAGAATCACACTGTTCTTCAGTTCCATCCATCCGGGAGCCTCTAAATGTATAAGGACATGAAGAGATACTTCTGGTGGTCGGGGATGAAGACAGATGTTACCGAGTTCATCTTGAGGTGTCTCACATGCCAGAAGGTGAAATTCGAGCACCGACGACCGGGCGGAATGGTACAGTCGATGCCAGTTCCGGAGTGGAAGTTCCATGATATCTCCATGGACTTCGTAGTTGGGCTTCCACCTGCTAGGGGAGGTCTCAACATGATATGGGTGGTGGGGATCGCCTTACCAAAGTAGCCCGATTCATACCGATGAAGGATACTTGGAAGGTGACCAAATTAGCTGAGTTATTTGAGAAAGAAATCATGAGACATCACGGCATACCAAAGACCATAGTGTCAGATAGAGATACCAGATTCCTTTCGTCGAGGTACTGGAGAGCTACCAGAGAAGCGTTGGGTACAGAACTCAAGCTGAGTACCGCGTTCCATCCTCAGACAGATGGTCAGACTGAGCGTACTATTCAGACACTCGAGGACATGCTGAGAGCATGTGCCTTAGACTTCCAGGGCAGTTGGATTGACAGATTGCATCTGATCGAGTTTTCATACAACAACAGCTATCACGCTTCGATCAAGATGGCACCTTTTCAAGCGTTGTACGGTAGACCATGTCGTACACCGCTTGCTGGGATGAGTCGAGTGAGACGGTCATTATAGGACCAGAGTACTTAGAACAAGTTAAGGCTGAAGTTCAGCAAATCAGGGAAAACATGAAAGCTGCTCAAGATAGGCAGAAGTCGTATGCTGATGTTCGACGACGGGACCTGGAGTTCGCAGTGGGCGACCAGGTATTTCTGCGAGTTTCACCGATGAAGGGTGTATTTAGGTTTGGGCAGAAGGGCAAATTAAGCCCGAAATTTGTTGGTCCTTATGAGATTACGGAGCGGGTGGGCCCGGTTGCTTACAGGTTGAATTTACCTGCTGAGCTGGGTAAAGTGCATGATGTTTTTCATGTTTCACAGCTAAAGAAATACATGCACCACCCCTCCCATGTGTTAGAACCTGAGAGGTTGACATTAGAACCAAATATGAGATCCGTGGAAACTCCTCAGAGAATCTTGGACAGCAAGACTAGGGACACTCGCCACAAGTCAGTGCGACTGGTGAAGGTTCTCTGGTCTAACCAGGATGTCGAAGAGGCCACGTGGGAATTAGAGGATAAGATGAGGGCGAAGTACCCTTCTTTATTTACTGACTAGATCGTCTGTATAGGGTACGGGGCGTACCCCTTTTAAGGGGGGTAGAGCTTCCTCGCTTTTGAGTTAGGAAACGATCATGTTTGTCATTTGTTTGGTTGTTTAAGATGTGAATTTGTGTAAGTTGCTACACTTCGGTGTAAGTTTGAGTTATGTATAATACTTATGTATTGTATTTGAGATTGACCTTTGAGTCTTGAGATGTATGAATGTGAATATAAGATGTGGTATTAAGATTAAGAGAATTGTGTACCGTGAATGGTTAAGCACATGTGTGAACTTTGAGGACAAAGTTCTTTTAAGGGGGGTAGATTGAAATACCCCAAACTTAGATATGGTGTTTAAATGATAAACTAAGATATAAGGAGGCTAAATAATGCCTTAGAAACATTAAGAAACATTTCCAATCAAAGAAATATAAGGAAACACCAAAAGAGCAGTTTAAGCAAAAAACGTGCTCTAAGCTTGGAGAGACATGGGAGAGTACCCAAATATTGTTCTAAGACCTTAGTAATATCCTAATGGTCATTTTAAATCAATTACCAAAGAAAACCAAGCTTGAAAACAAGTTAAAACACAAAATGTGCTTTAAGGAGTCTTAAAGCACGTTTTTGAAAAATTGTCCTGTAAATGAGTTTTGAATGGCTAAATGTCCATCATTACTCTTTAATTAACATGTGTACTATATAGTATCACATTTGGAAGTCTATATCAATGGGAAATCAAAAATTTCACAACAATGTGCCTTGTTTGTGAATAGTGAATTAATTAAGCTAGTTTATAACATAAGTCTATATAAGTGAGACATTTGGTCAACAAAGACTTAATTACCCTCATTAAAAAAGGGGGCCGGTTTCTTAGGAGGTGAGTCACCACCTTCATGAGTCATTAAGTAATAAGAAAGCAAATAAAGAGTTATAAAGCAAAAGTACTATTTACCTTTTTACATAAATATCACATTTTACTTACCTCTCTCCTCACCTCCTCATTTCTTCTTGTTTCACACGGTTTCTTCTCAAGCTCTCTCCCTTCTCCATTAACGTGAAGAACACTCCATGCTAGCTCCATCTAGCTTTGCCCACATCTTGCTCGTTTTAGCTCCAAATCCAAAACAAAATACATACTCTTTAGTTAGCTCAAGCTCCTTCTTTCTATCATTTCAAAACTTCAAGAGCTTCATTTTGGTGCCAAGTCAAACCACCATTAGAGGAGGAAATTCAAGGTTTGGAGACTCCATTGGCATCTCCATTCTCTTAAGGTAAAGAAAGTGTAAGAAAATCTAGGTTTCCACCATTTTCTTCACATGTCCGAAAATTAGTGCTCATGGGACTCCATGTTTATGCCTTGTTCTAGCTTGTTTCTACTCTTCAAATGAGAGAGGAGGTCCTTCTTGCTTCATATCCAAGTTTGTCTTGAGAAACCAAGGTAAAACAATCACATTAATACCTTAAAGCATATTGTTAACCTAGGGTTTGTTCCTTAGGGTTAATGTGTTATCTAGTACTCATTGGAGTCATTGGATATTGGTTAGAACATTGGCAAGGAGATACACTGGTGACCGAGATTGAACAAAGAAAAACCGAGGAGAAAGCTTTTAAGCTTGTAAAAGAACAAGGTAAATTACTTACCTTAAGAGTGCCTTGTTGTTTAAGGGAATGGGATTTAGGTATATGATGAGTTTAGTGTAGAGTTTATATTGGGAAGGTGTTATAAAAACCTAGAGAAGAAACAATGACTATACTTGTGAACTTTGACTAAAGAGCAAATGAGAAGAAGAGATAGAATATAAAACAATGTGAAAATGAATTACAAGAAGCATTTTATTTCAATGGGAGCCTTGTTGAGTGTATTCGCAGGTTGAAGGCAAATATATGTGGAAATTCAGTGGTTAAGATTATTGTCATTTAAGGGCCTAAGTGCCAAGCATTTTGAGTTTAAGCGATATATGATGATGTGGTGAAGTTTTAGTGTAGATTGTGTGTGTTAAGGTGTTGTGATGAGAATTTGGGGGGTATTGGTTGTTTGATGGAGAAAAACCATATGTTAGGAGGTACTATATACTAGAGAACCCATGGCAAAATTTAAAGGAGAACTTAAGTGTTTAAGATATTCTAAGGAGATTTCGTGACTAGGATAGCACTAGGAAGTTAGAGGTTGTCTCGAAGGAAAAAGAATGAGTTTAAGGTGTTCTTGTGAGTTAGAATGACTTAGACATCATCATGGAAGATTTAGGAATCAAAAGAGTGTTTTGGTATACACAAAGGCAGCTTGGGAATGTGTTTAGGATATATGTAAGTCTTGTTTGTTAGAAGAGAGAAGAAGTAATGTGTTAAAGAAGAGGGAACAAACTTGAGAAGAAAATTCAAGCAACTACATAAAGGAATTTTAATGGTGAGAGATGCTTGGGAGATGATGTTATAGTGGTGAGGAAACATTTTGGCATAGTGGGTTATGATAGGTATGAAACACCACTTAGAAAACCTAAGGAAAAATATTACAAGTGTTAAGAGATTATGTAAGAAATTGAGTCATAAGGTTAGAGAAGGAGTTGGGCAAGTTTATGATGTTATTTTGGTATTAGAATATGTTTTAGATCATGTGTGAAGATTGGGTTATTTATAGATGAAGAGAACAATGTGTAACAACACTTAGAATCATACAAAAGGAGGAAATCTGTAGCTGGTCCGGGACTTAGGTCCAGTGTGAAGTCCCGGACCAACCCAAAAATAAGGCCGAGAGTTTTAGCATGTAAAGGTCCGGGACTTAGGTCTTGTAAGATGTCCCGGACCACCCCATTAAAAACCTCCGAGGATTTTAGCTTGCATTGGTCCGGGACTTAAGTCCCATACAAAGTCCCGGACCACCACATTAAATAGCCGAGAGGTTTGAAACTAAGTATAGGTCGGGACTTAGGTTGAGGACAAGGTCCGGACCACACTAAAAATCATGTTTAAGCGGGAGAGTGTTAGAAAATGGTGGAAAGATTTTGAATTGATGTTAGAAGAAGTTAGTGATGTTATGGTGGATGTTTGGTGGAATGGTTATTAAGTGGGTGAACAAGTATAATAGATAATGAGGAAGTGATGCGCTTAGAAGTTAAGTTAAAAACCATAAGGCTTCGTGAAAAAACAATGAGTAAAAGTTGATGTCTAGGGAGGTTAAGTAATTGTATTGAGTTGAATTGAATAATAACCTAAAACTGAATGAATGTTTTAGGATTGGTGAATTGGGACTTGGAAGAGAGATAAACCAAACAATCGTCGACGGTGAGGTGAACGGTACAATCTTTCTTGTGACCTGCTTGCTAACGAGGTGTCCCTCGGCTTGTGTGCTATCTGTTTAATGCTATGACTAAAACAAGATAAAGCATGCAACCGGTTATATTGTTCTCGTTGTGTTTGTGTTATCTTTACACTAACCCGCGAGACTTGAGATTGTTACTAACCAAGTTTAGTACTTACTGAGTTAAGAATAAGAGTTAAGTGTTGGTGGTTGTTGGTTAATGCCCGTTAAGGCTTAGCTAGCACATGGTGATTAAGATTTCTACTAACTGGAACTTGAGTGAGGAAACCCGGGACCGATCTCCGGTCATGCATGCTAAGGAAAAAGGGGGACGGTATCTGAATCAGATCCGCCCTCCGCTTAAGGACTTGTCTTCGGACTTGTAGCCTAGGCCGGTTGCTGGCTCAGCTACGCTGGACTCCCGTCCAGAGTAGGTGGCATTAAGATGGTGCGGTGGGATCACCTAAATCCAGGTTCGAATTAAGCTACAACCAATCCCTTCCAGGAAAGGTTTGTATACTGAGATTAAGATTAAGATTAAGGTAAGGTAAGGAAATGAGATTAAGGAAATGAGGACTAAGGAGGGGGTTACTAACCCACTTGATAAGGGAACGCTTGAGACGTTCATTGTTTGTGAACTATATATGTTCATCTGTGGTGTTATTGTTATTGCACTTCATATTATGCTTGTGTATGTAATCAATTTCCATGCTATCGACAATTAGTCGTCGTAGCCCCGTTAGCTTGGGGGCCATGAGAGGGTGTACCAGCATTCGTGCTGACCCCCTCGGGGGCTATTTTTACACTTGCAGGTAAGAGGACCCATGAGGACGCACTACGAGAGTAGGAGGAGCGGTTAGAGTTAGACGGTTAGACTTGGGGATGTTTATTTTGAGTTCGGGTTGCGCCTGTGTACCCGACTGTTTATATTAAACTGATGTAAGCTTGAGATTATGTTAAGATACTAGTACGGTGGTTGGTTGTGGTATTGTGAATGTTGATGTTTTGAGTTGGATAAGTATTTTGGATAAGTATTGTAAACGTTAAAGCCGGTATATTCTAACGATCAGACCGTGGCAAGGTCCAGGTGTTATTTATTTCCGCTTGCGACGTATTCGATTAAGTGTTCAGTTTGCGATAACCACGATAGGCTTTGGATGGGGTGTTATAGTTGAGTCATAATCATCATTTAAGAGAATATCATGTCCTTAATCTGATATCTAAACGGATGGCCAGTAGTACATGACAACATTACAAGCATATATATCTCAGTAGTCATAGCTACTGAAATCGTTTTTTTTTTAGTTTTTTTATGGAAAAAGGCTAGCAAAAGATACACCCACACACGTCTATGGCTTATTACCTTTGGATCCCTTCTCCAACTTCCACCCTAAGAAATTTTCCAATCTTCGCAGGAGAATTTACTTGCTTGGACAGATTAGCTGCTATCAAAATGCATAGTAATTAACTTTAGCATGTAGTTTCTGACCAAGGCTGATGGAAAAAAGGCTAGCAAACAGACTAGCAACTCTGTTGCAGCATGCTCCTCAACTAACTTTACATCACTAGCTAGCTGACTTAGAAAGAATAAGCCTTGCCATGAAGAATGATGCTCTTCATACAGTACAGAAACTGCTATAGATTTGTGCTGCCTGAATTCAGTTTCTTTCTTTTCTATTCATTATTTTCTAAGAACTTAGGTTAAACTGTTAAATTAGTTCCAACTTAACACGCAAATTGATTCCAGAACAATCAGTGACTTCAACTTAATAAATAGTCATTTCACTGGGTCATCTGCGACAAGCAGTATACAGAATTAAAAAGCATATTAGACAGCATTACAACCTTCAAAAAAAACAAGATGGCTGAATATTTGAAACAATATATAGGTCTAAACAGAATAGCTTAGCAACATGTGATAACTGATCAGCAACAAACCCAGTTTTGTGCAGTAGTTCTACACCCATATTGGCCACTATGTTAATCCAAAATATGCAGAAAAAAAAACCGATCATTACATTCCTCCCAAAATATAAAAAAAGCTGATCACCATGTTCCCTCAGTAGTTCTACACCCTTGTGCACCAGAATGTACATCAATGCTTTATAGGAGATCTCTAAAATGTGGACATCCATCTTCATATACCGGTTCCCATTCAATAACCCCTGAAGACAGAAAATCAAATTCAATCATATACACATATGACGCTAATATACACGATTCAGTTAATATAAATCCTTAACTAATTTAACTTGCATCATAAAAATATAGCAAAGACAAGAGAGCAGGCAAGAATGAATATGAATGAAGTAGGGGGGGGGGACGGGGGGGGGGGGGGGGGGCAATCCCACAAAAATGTCAGCTCAACATAAATTGAGGAAATACAACAAGCGGATGAATGAATGATCGTCAGGGGCAATCCCACAAAAATGTCAGCAGCTTAACATAAATTGGGGAAATACAGCAAGATGAGCGGTGACAGAAATAGAAATAGAAGGGGCAATTCATGAGCTTGTACAGAGAAAAATCGTTACCATAATTAGGGCACCAGTGACGAGAACAATCTCGTAAACAAGAACTCAAGCAACACTGTGACCAAGGAGTGGAGTAGGGACCAGAATACAGGATGAAATCGTGACAAACAGAGGAAGAAATCACAGGCCAGTAAGAGCATGGAGCTTTACATACTAGAAAGCGAGCAAAGAGGAGAGATATGAGCGGGAATATTTGTGAATAGAGGTTGTGTTTAACACTAAGGCTTGTTTGGGAGAAGTAAGGCTGGACATATATGGGTCAATGGTCAATGACGAGAGATGTCCAGAAAGCTGTTAAAATGTGACGGATGATTTGTTATATTAGTATATGGGTGGGTTCTGTTAATTTCAAAAAGCTCGTGGGTGGGTGCGGTGTAAATTCATTAAAGGTCGTGGTGGGGGCAATGTAATTTTCCCATTATAAAAAGAGTTGGAAGGGAAAAGATGATGATAGAGTTGGAAAATATATATATAAAAAATCAAAATATCTTACATTTTAAAAATGGTGTGAAGAAAAAATAATTAACAAAAAAAATATTAACTATTAAGAATAAAAAGGAGTATTATATCGAATCCTATCATTGTTTGTGCTCTAATCATTTTTTTATGTTTTGTGCTTCTATATTTGTTTCTTCGGGTAGTTTGATGATTTTCTCATATACTCTCCTCCTTTCACTTCTCTGCTACATACTCCACCCAATCGCCATAGAGCTGCTCTGTTATATATATAAGGTTGTAGTCTTGTAGAAATTCGGATATCTATATCTTCGCTTAGCATGAAGGTGAGAAAATATTTTATTGATTATATGTTTTTTTTAACCAAATAGAAGCTTGTATTAAGTGCATAAAGTTAGTACATAGTCTGGAAATTCTTCCAATTTCCAACAATCCATAAGGAGTTATGTTTTTTTAGCATGGTTTCCTAGATTATGAGTAAGCAAATTTTTGTGTGTAATATATGAAATCATGGAACATCAACCACACATGTGATAGATCAGAAAGCACGTGATGGATGGCATCCTTTGTGTGCTGGTCGATTGACGGCACGACTCCTGTCAAGATGTAATCAATGAGATCCTTACAGTAGTTTAGAAAAGGATGTGCTGGTGCCCGAGATGTTTAGTTATGTACCCAAAGGATAGGGCCATAGCCTCAACATGTATAGGGAGATAATTACCAAATGTCCACTTACACCCGCATAACAAATTTGACCCTGACTCGAGGCCACGAGGGCACAAAAGAAATCCATAGTGATAGTGTTGATTATGGTTTACTATGCTGGGGGATAAGATCCCTTTAACAAGTACTATGATTTTTTAAAGTGTAGATAACAAGTTTGGATCAAACCGTCCATATATACATTGTATGTATGTCTCTCGTATCTCTAAAAACGATTTAGCTTCAGTAGCTCTTCTACATTTTAACCCTAATAAATAGTAGACCAATACTTAAATAATTTCAAATGACTGTGTAATAATATTTAAACAAGATCAACGTAAAGGTACCCGTTTTTTTTCTATCCAAAATTCACAAATCTATTATACATCAAACGGTTAGTTCAACCTAAAGAGTTTCAAACTAAGTACATCAAAACACATACAAAGTACAAGATAGTAGAATATTAAGATGAGAGACTCCCCATAGCCAACACCTAAAATAAGGCTAACACACCTATCTGTTATGAGTGACCAAATCACTATAGGAGCTTGCAAAATCAACAGATTAAGAGACAATCTTAAGAAGCCCTTATAGCTTCAAACATCCATCTACACCAACTTTACCACATAATCCATCAACAAAATATGTACTATACTAACCAACACAAAATAAGTACTATACTAACCAACAAACTGTAACACCCTGGATTTTACCTCAAATGGTAGCTTATGAAAACATGAGTCAAACGGCGCAAATGATTTTGAAAATGGACTCCAAACGAGTCCTAAAAGTGCAAAATAGTTTATGTGCGAACTTGTGTCTGAACATCTAAGTTCAGACTCAAGCGAGAAGAAAACGTCCGAGAAAATCCAATTGTCCGAACTTGTGCCCGAACATTGATGTTCGGACACAAGTCGAGAGTTGAAAATTCAAAACACAAAGGCGTCTGAACTTGTGTCCGGACACAAGTCGAGTTTCAAAAGTCCGAAAAAATTCCTTTACATGGTTCAAACATTGGTCCGAACTTGTAAGTTTGGACATAAGTTGAAACTTACAAGTTGGAATCGTCCTCGCACGCTGTCCGAACGTTGATGTTCGGGCAGATGTTCGGACACACCCAATCCTACGAAAACAAGTTAAACTCTCGGGGCCTGCCCGAACATTGATGTCCGGACGGACGTTCGGACAGGTCCTGAAATGCGATTTCCAGTACGAATTCAGAGTAAAAAAACACTCCCAAAATGTTGTAGAATTAATGTCAAAAGATAAGAAATGTCCCGGTAAGTTTAAACGGTGTTAGGTAACAATTAAACACAATAACAATTACCACTAAATTAACATACGAAAATCTTAACACATTTTATAAAAGAGAATTATCCAAAACAAATCATCCAAGGTTTAGCCAATAGCAGTAGAAATGTAAAAACTACCAGGGCGTTACCGCCACACTCAAATCACTGAGTGCCCAGGCTTAACCCAACCAAAACAAATCCAAAATATTTGAAATATCATAAAGGAATGTATTTCAACACCACAACTCATCTTAATAAATCTGAAAGCCAATTCGTCCATCCTAAGCTATGTGGTAGCATGTCCCCAATTCCTTAATTCAGCCATAGATACCTGCGATCAGAAAATAACATACAGAAAACGTGAAGGGATCACGTAAATCAGCAAAACTGAATAAACATTGTCTCAACTTATAAAATACATTTTGAACTCGTTTTATATTTGTAAATCGGTACGCACACATTGATAATCAATTGAGACACACCCAAACACAAACACCAAAATAATTTGGGGGAGAACTTTCAACAAGATCCAATTATCAGTATACCCGGACGACACTCGAATTGGGGTCACAAAATAATATCCCAGCTCACCCTAAGTCCTTAAGTATGCACACCCCCAGAAGATACGTCTGACACAAAGGAGTAGATCATAGAGCTTAACTGCAAGTAATGTCTGCACGCAAAATATATATGTATTCATGGGGTACAAAGTACCGACAAATCCACGGAGCACCATAAGGTATCAAATCATTACACGGGGCACCATAAGGTACCATCAATCCAACAATTAATCCAGTGAAAGTCTCATGAAAAACATTTATCTAATACTAATTGTGAAACCATTGCATCCAGAATACGCGGGGAAAATAATTCCCAAATTCCAACAACACCAAAATCGAGTTTAATCCAATACATTGATATTTTGCAAAACACACGAGATAGAAGCTGATGAGCATAGATGTTTACCTGGATACGTTCACCACTATGAAGATAACCCAGCCAAACACTAGAAGCGCCCGTCAGAGAATTCAAGGTCTAGAATTGTGAAACAGAAATTCAATCAGAGACTTACCAAATTACCATAGAAATAATTCTAGAACCTTACCAATCTATTACCCTTACCCTTATACCTACTCTGACACCAGGGAAGCACTTGACATCAACAGGATTGAAAGAACGAGAGTTTGAGAATTTGAGAGTTTGAGGAGAGAGAGGAGCCTGATGGCAATACAGTGAAGGTGAAGATAATCATGAAGTAAACATGATTATAAACAGGAAATAAATAAAATAAAGGAATGAATTATAATAATTAATTAATTAATGTAATTGATTTAGAGAAGGGAGAATAACAATCAATGTTGTAAATAATTGGGAAGATGAATTTAATAAGTAAAATAATAATAGTAATTTGAAAGAGAATGTGAGAAAATATGTTGGAATTTATAATAATCTAGGAGGAAGTAAAGTTAGAATTGAATTCTATTAATTAATAGTAATAATTTATTATAAGCAGCAAAATCTAATTTGAACTCTTAGGATTGAAAGACGTTATAACGTCTACAGAAAGTTTGTAATAATATATATATATATATATTTATATATTATCGGTAAGAATGAGAGGATGGTAAACAATTATAATTATTTTAAGAAGGAACTTCCTTGGGCCTTTACTAATACTACTCCCAACTACCATATAATAATTCATTAATTCCAGCTATATGCTAATTATATCCTATGTCGCAAATTGCGGGTATTTCAAAACCAACTAAGTATTCAAATAAAAGATAACTATAGCAAAGGAGTTGAATTGCACAACCAACAAGGACACTAATTTGAGAAAAGACCCTATAAACAACTAGTTGTAATAGTATCCCATCTCATATATCTAGCACCCAAAAGGCCATGACATGCATATAAGTACCTAGACCATATAGGATATCCACCACCACCAATACAACTGCAGTTTCTTCAAAAAGTGGCATAGCAACATAAAATGTAACATCCCAAAGTATCCATTGTTGTGATATTGTCCTCTCTGGCACCCAGGCCGCATAATTTTGTCTCTGGAGTTTTTTAGCCCCAAAACGTATCACAACCAGGAGAGGTATGTCCAACTATGTAAGGAATGGTTTGTTCTTCACTCCAATCGATGTGAGAGGTAACCCTCATTGGGTGTTACACTCTAACCCCCTTAGGAGCCCAACGCCCCCACGAGCCCACTAACACACCGATTTAGGTCTAGATCTGATACCATATGTAACATCCCCAAGTACCCATTGTTGTGAAACTATCCGCTTTGGCACCCAGGCCGCAAGGTTTTGTTTCCAGGGTTTCCTAGCCCCAAAACGTATCACAACAAGGAGAGGTATCCCTAACCATATGAGGAATGGTTCGGTCTTCACTTCAATCGATGTGGGAGGTAACCCTCACTGAGTGTTACATAAAACCAAAGAAAAGCCATGGTTGCATAGGAGTTATGCAAATCCCAACAACATGAAACTTGGAAGTCATTTTCCTGGAAAACCCCAAACATTCTAAGGGTTACTGCCTCAACAAGTGACCAATCAAACCATCAAATACAATGCCGCTTCAGATTCTTGTTAATCATGATCACCGCTTTCACTTTCCTACATTTAATTTGTAGGTCCTCTGCCACTGCCTCGGGGAATGCTTCTTCATCGTGCTTGTTCCTTACAATGCGACCGACACTGAAAATTTCATTCACCGTATGGGACTTGCCCACCGGAGCCAATCCATATGTTCTCTCCACTATGCAACTCGCCATACGCCAGAGAGTAGGTGAGAACCCCATAGCATGCAAGTTCCCGAAGCAAATGATGAAGCATGCTCGCATCTATGGGATTGGTAGTGAATAGCTCGGCGATGATCTGCTCCAATAACAATAACCTGTTGCTACTAGTATTGGACTCGAATATGTTCAAGACGCCAAATTCCACCACAAAAAAATGAAAAAATAGGATACGTTTTTGTCTTCTGGAAATTTCGAAGTGAGGAACTACATTTTTGACTTGGCATTGCTATTCGTTTCTTCCCTATTCACCTTTATGAACAGTACTTCATTTTTGCATGCACAAGCAAAATCACTGAGACCAAGAAAGATGCACTCTTACTATTAAATATTGTTGGAAATTTTGACATGCAAGGAATATTATTGTAACAAAGATAGGGAAGAGGAAAGAGCCTAGTAGCAGAAAGGGATTGAGAGAAAGGTAAATGAAACAACCCATCAGAGAGGGATCCATCTTCTCATACGTACTCCAAGGACAAACTCACTGCCTTCAATTTTTACCTTTACCCATCGCAAGACCGGCTTGTTGATGTCCAGGAGACCCGCGGAAGCTAAGGAAGAATCACTAGTAGAGCGCCGTTCTTCATCGTTGTTGAAATACCCCAAACCTTAATGTGTTAACTAATTATGTACTTATAATTTTCTAAGGCTAATTAAGTCCTTAAGATCATTGGTGAAGAAATAAAAACCAAAAAGAAAAAGAAAATGCGTAGAAGACACAAAACGTGAAAACACATATTTAATTATTTTAGGAGGCATATAACCTTCACTAGGGTTATAAATATATTTTTATACCCTAATTACATACTAAGAACATGTGGGAAAAATTCCGGAAGAAAACGGATCCAAATAATGCGTTAAAACGCTAACGGAGTCTAAAGTGCGTTTTTCGAGAAAACCCGAAAACGTGACTTTAAACAGTCAAATGACCCATAAAAATTATATTGATCATATAATAACTATAAATAAACATTAATGGGAGTATAATAACCATTAAAATTAAATAAACGAGAAAATTCCGGAAAACGGGCCCGGTTAGTGAATAGTGCTAAAACCGGGTAAATAAACGAGCGTTTTCTATAAAAAGACGAAAAACGCTCCAGTTCATGTGTATAGGTGGGACCGGTTTTATTTAATAAATCAGCCCCCACTCACTCTTGACTAGCTAGTCAACTAAATAAGCTAAAAAGCAAAAAGTAAACAAAAGAAAAAAAAAGAAAAGGTACAAAAGTACCTTTATTTCTCTCTCTCCCCTCATTCCTCTCTTGCTCTCGTTTTTTTCTCCTTCCTTCTGCAGACCACTGCTCTCCTTTCTTCTTCCCTCCTTCTTGAACGATTTTGAGCTCCTTCCATGGCTACTCCCTCTTTCTCTCCTTGCTCTAGCTACATTAAAGCTCCAATCACAAAAATAATTACATATTCTTCTTCCTCTCATCACCCTCTATTCTCTCTCTTTTCAAAATTCGAAAAAGATGAACTTCATCCATATGGGTTTTCTCCATTTGAAGGGAAAGCACATCATCTTGTAGCTTGGAGTCTCCTCTTCCTTCTAAGGTAAAATTTCATTGAAAAACTCATTCTTGTTCTCTCTCCTTTGGTGACCGATTTTTACCCCCTTTGTAATGCCTTGTTTCTTCTTGATTTTGAGCTCCATTTCAACCCTCCAATGGTGGAATAATCCCCTTCTTGATTCAAGGGTGAGAACCCCTCTTAAAAGGTTCCAAAAGGTAAACCCTAACCTTGTGTTTTAAGCCCTTAAATTGAATTTGTGTTATCTTAAGGGTTAGAATTTTAATTGTGTGCTTTTTGTGTAATTTGGATGTTGGGATGGAGTTTGGTAACTCCATCACCTATTTGACCGAAATTGGGAAGAGGAGGAGCAAGAGGATAATTAAGGAGAAACTTGTGGATTAAGGTAAGAAATCTACCTTAATGCCTATATTAATTGTTTTAGAATTGGGTTTGGGAAAAATAAAAGATGAAATAAAATCTGGAGCGATAATGTGCTTGATTGTGGTTAGTTGGATTTTGTGAAATGTTGGTTTGAATTAAGGGCCTTGGAGCCAAGTGATTTGGGAATTGTGTTTATAGCGTTGTTGGTGAATTTTGAATGGATATTATGTGCTGGTAGGACCCTTATGGGTGTGGCTAGATTAGGAATGTAAATTGATGTGAATTGATGGTTTGGGAGATGTTAAGTTTATGGGGAGGTTATGGTGAAATTTTGGTAGAAAATGAGTGTTGTGATGATGGCTTGGTGAATGGGAGAACCTTGGTGTTTGTAGTGTTGACTAGAGTGTTTAATAGCCTTGGAATGGCATTTGGGAAGCTAGGAAGAGAAGGATGAAAATCTGTAGCAATTTACATATGAGGAGTTTAAAATACGAGAAAAGAGTTAGTGTTTATGATTTGTGAAACATGGAGTGAATGTGGGTTTTAGAAGTGCATTTATGTAGGAATGTTTGTAATGGTCATTGATGGTTTTGGTGAAGTTGGTAAGAGGTAAAAACAAGCAAGAAGGAGTTAGAAATGCATAAGTGTGCAAAAATGCAAGAATGTGAAAATTGAGTTTGTGGAATTTGAACAAGAATTGGGTGGTGAATTGGACCAACGTTTTAGGAGTGTTTAAGGAGTGTTTTAAGGTGTTTAAACATGTAGAAAACATGTGGAAAGATAATGGAATGATTAGGTGTGGATTAGGTTGGTTTAGGGGTTGAAAAATGAACTTTTATCAGCTTTTTAGCAGGGTCCGGGACCTAGCCCTTGTATAAGGTCCCGGACCATGCTTAAAAATACGCCGAGAATCAAGATTTCAGGTGGTCCGGGACCTAGGTCCAGGACCAAGTCCCGGACCAATGTTAAAAAAGTGGCCGAGAGTGCATTTCAGAGGTGGTCCGGGACCTTGGGTTCGGACCAAGTCCCGGACCAGACCAAAAATGGCCTAAAATGTGTTTTAAAGTGTTCTAAAGGTGGGGGATTGATGGGTAATGGTTTTGGATGTTGTTAAGGCCTTGTTTGGTGACTTTTAAAGGTCCTAAGAAGTATAAACAAGTGTTGGAAATGATTGAGAAAGTTGTGAGTTTAAGTACACAAAGTTAAACCGAAATAACGGGATAACGGGTAAATACGGGAGTAGCAATTATGTACCTACCGTAACACCTTAATATTAATTGAACCATTTGACATGTAAATAGTGGTTCAAGAGTAAGGCATGAAGAACAAGTGTGAACCGAGGAACGTGAGAACACCGGTAAAGTAATTCCCCGCGGTGACAGGTATGGTTTTTTGCAACCTGTGTCCTACCGGGTTACACCGGCTTGTATGCCAACTTGTTTTCTGTGTGTTTGCCACCTTGCAAGATAAAGCATGAAATGAGTTTATAGTAATTCATTAATGTGGCGTAAATAATTCCGATACAGTTTAACCTTAATTATGTGTTAAACCGTAGCTAATCGACTCTAGGATCACATTAGAGATCGGTATTCGGATTAAACGTCCCAACCTACGGGAACGTTCTAACTACGGCTATCCGTGTGTTAGTGTATGTTGTGGTTGTGTGTGATGTGTGTGACTTGGTTTAGTATGTTGTTATTTAACGATGGTTGTTGTTCATGTATGTCGGGTGGTAAGTTACCTCCCTTATTGTTTGACTAAGTTTATAACACCCTATGGTGTCATGATGTGATATGTTCCATAAAGGAACTTCTACCTAAAATGTATATATTATGGGGGGTGAGGAATCCGGGGTGTCCCGGTCGTGCACATGTGTTTGGGAGTTAGTATCTATAGCTGAATTAACTCCCACTCTGTTATGTTATGGTTGTTTTCCTCCTTGGATTACAATCACCCACAAGCTTAACCAAAGCTTACCTACCTCGTTATTACTCGGGGTCAGGGGGAATACTATTATGTTAATGTTGTTTTCCTTCCTTAGATTACAACCGCCCACAAGCTTAACCAAGGCTTACCTATCTCATCATTATTGGAGCTAGGGGAAATTGTGTATGGTGTGATCGGCCCTATTTTATGGCCGACACATCTAAATGAAGTAAATGTGTACGGTGTGCTCGGACTTATATTTCCTTCGGCACATCCTAAGTAAAGTGTATGTTCTCTAAGAAGAACGGTGTTAAGTAGTAAACATGTCGTTGTGTTGTGTATGTTGATCTCTGAAATCAACCCCGTACAAATATAAGAGGGTAGTTAAGTATAACCCGATTAAATGGGTATGTG